>JAODAL010036926.1:0-41044 GCA_025379985.1 Phyllomedusa bahiana
AAAGAAAATGTTTTTGGGGATTTCAAAGTAGTAATAGTGCTCCAAAATAAATAAGAAAGCCGTTTGACACATACACCGGTTCCCTGTGGTTGCTCTCCCCCGCATAAACTCATGTTGGTAGCTATATGGAGAAAGGTACATTCATTCTCCTTCTGCTGTCTACCTGGTTGCTGAGCTTCTATTCTGTATAGGGACTTAGCCAAGACTACCCCACTTTTAAAGCCAACTTATTCTAGCATCTGTTTAGGTGGCGCAAGAGATATTCATGGCTTCTTTAGTCTCACCATAGTCACTGGCCATCTTCTTTGGCGTTGCACAATGTTGAACAACTCCTTTTCCACTGCAAGCATCTCACACTACTGGAACTACTGCGAATACGGTTACTGACCTAAAATAATGCTAAAGTACATATAATCCTCTCTAACTCCTTCCAGTAGACACTGCGGCACCGCATTACAGCTCTATAATATCTGACCTAAACAAAGGGCTCCCAGGGCAACCAGCTTCTAATTCGAAAGGAAGCTGAAGGGAAGAGGGCCAGGAAAACTAAGGCCTGGTTCACACGGCTTATTGCCGACGTAATTGCGGGGACAGATTTCGCCCCGCAATTACGCCGGCTGCCGTGCAGTGGGGGCGGGGGGCCGGCAGCTCGCCGGCCCCATAGACACTCATTATTCACGGCGCGTACACGCCGTAAATAATGTGCATGTCACTTTCTCCCCCCTCGCCGTATTCGCCGAGCGGGGAGAAGAGATGGAATCCATAGTTCTCTATGAGAACTGTGGATTACCGTAATGACTGGGACGGATTTCAGCTGTACTGCAGCACAAATACGGCGCGTATTACGGCTGGAATCAGTCCCAGAATAAGCCGTGTGAACGGCCCCTAATCCTGCTGCTATCACCAACAAAAGGGTCAACAGTGTGGCAAAGCCAGTGGCCCACACTGTAGACCCCGAGGGCAAAGGCACCAAAGTGCAACCAGACTAATGGACAAACAGCGCAAACATTGTTGGATGTGTGTGTTGGGACTACTTTACTGCTCAATGTACTGAGCTATACATTGAAAGACTGCACTCCCCTGAAAAAGGGGATCATATGTGTGGTGATATGATCCTTGTTTGCAGGCTTGTAATGATATTGTGAGAGGACTATTGGTGATAACTTTGGTGCAGCAAGAAACACACTAACAGTTTCTTGTGTTTAAAGCTCACAAATATTTTACTTGTAAGAGGCACTTCAGGCTTGGTGGTTACAAAGAACTGTGCATGTTCAATATGCTTGGTGGTTCCCACGTGGAGACACAGATTAAGCATGATGTGGTTGCTGTCGCTGCACAGTGTCAATCTCTAGACTTCTGTGTGTGCTATGTTCCAGGGGTATGATATCGCACAGTTTTAGTATTTGGCACCAAGAACAAGATGTAACTTAGGGCCACATGTATGAAAACTGTCTAGGCCTAAAACTCACTTTGTTGCAAATAACAACCAATCAGGGTGCCCCTCTCATTTTTCCAGAGCACTATCTGAAATGAAAGGGGCACTCTGATTGGTTGCTATGGGCAACAAAGTGAGTTTTAGACATAGGCAGTTTTCATACATGTGGCCCTTAGTGTCTGTGTCAAGGGAGATACAGTGAGCCCTAAATGGAACCCAGCCGACTGTCCCTGCCCATTTGACAAGCTCCTCATGTGGCAGACCCCAACCGGGCGATGGTCCCTACTCTACTGGGGCCGTACGGAGGAGTGAAGAGTCAAACAATCCAAGTCAGCAACAGTACAGAAATGCCAGGCCACAAATCAGAAACCAGAGAGAGTAAATGGAAAATGTGCCAAGGGTCAGAAACACAGTCGGGAGCAAGGGACCAAAAGAGAAAGCAAGCTGAAGTCAGAAAAAACAGTTGAGGTCAGGAAAACGGAAGAAGCAAGCTAATAAACGAAGGTAAGTAGGAACAAGGCAGGAATATCACAGGCACAGAGGAGAGACTCCAAGAGGTTTAAATGGGGTGCCCGGACACCGCCCCCATAGCTGATTGGTGTGGTTTCTGGGCCCTCCTATTGGCCGTGTAGCACACCCCCTGTCCCAAGTGGTAGAGAGCCTGTCCCTCGAACTCTCTCACGGAACGTCTCTCAGGGTGTGGTTGCAAATATGGGGAATCAATGGGTGCAGAGTGTTGCACCCTGCGTGCTGAAAACTGACCAGGTGAATAAGTACTGATAAAACCCACCTTTTAGGAGGGGCCACAAGACTCTTCCTTGGTCTGAGTTTGTCTGGGTGAGTATCATGGAATTCCTTATCAAGGACTCGGCATGGATACATCTTGCTGGAACCAATGATCTCTCCTCAGGACCATATTCCTTCCAGTGGACCAAATACTGCAGAGATCTTTGAAGTCTAATATTGGGGCGACTTCATACTCTAACTCCCCCTCAATTCTAACTGGAAGAGGGGGTTTAGAGAGTGGAATCAGGGACGGGATGTACCTTTTCAGGGGAGAAGGATGAAAGACGTTATGTACACAGAGAACAGAGGTTAACTGTCAGGGCTGGGCGGCGCTTAGCTTGTGGGGAGCAACAGTCTGCAGCAGCTGGTTTGTGACCCCGCCCTGATAGACAGTCTGCTGGCAGCTCTGTGAGTGACAGAGGCCCAGCCACTCTGGACAGGGGGCGTGTCGCAGCAGCCAATGGGAGGACCTGGGGGCCGCTCCAATCAGCTGCAGGGGTGGTATCCGGGACGCCCATTTAAACCCCCTGCAGACTGAGTGCGGCGCCTGGGATATTCTCCTGGCTGCCTTACTCCTTGTACTTTGTGTTGCGTTGTGCTTCTCCGTGTCCCTGAGCTCTGCTTGTTTTCCTGACCCTGTCTTGCGCTCTAATTTTGTACCTCGCTCCCGTTAATGTTTGATCTTGGCTTGTTTACGTTTTCTCTCTGGTTCTGATTTGTGGCTTGGCATTCCCGATTTGTTATTGACCCGGACTGTCTGACCTTTCTTCTTTCTGATGGCCCCAGCACTCTAGCAGCACAGGAACTGTTGCCCAGTTGGCGTCTGCCGTCTAGGGCAGCACATCAAGCAGGCAGGGACAGTGGGCTGGGTTCCAATCAGGGCTCACTGTATCTCCCTTGACATGACATTATCACAGGCCGAAACCATTACTACTCTACCCTCACTATAACAGCTCTGGTAGAGCAGATGCATGGGGTTACCCAGCTAGTCCAGGATCATGCGCTGCGGGTACAACAGCAAGAGACTTCCCCGAGTCTTAGTGTCCTTGCACTACCTTCCCCTCCTGTGGAACCCCCTATTCAGTTGCCTGACAGGTTTTAAGGCATAGGAAGGCATTTTTGACTTTTAGGGAAGGATGTCGCCAGTATTTTAGGCTTCGCCCACGTACCTCGGGCAATGAGGAGCAGAGAGTGGGAATTGTTATGTCATTACTTCAGGGTCTCCCCCAGGAGTGGGCATTTTCGTTACCTCCAGAGTCGCCAGAACTGTCTTCTGTGGACAGGTTCTTGGGTTTCCCTTTGGGGGTACTTTTTGATGACCCTGATAGGGAGGCTGTGGCCGAGGCTCAGCTGACCACCTTGAGACAGGGTAAAAGGAGGAGTATTGCTCTGAATTTCGCCGCTGGTATGTTCCGTCAGGGTGTAACGACCCAGCTCTTAGATGTCGGTTTAGATTAGGGTTAGCCGACCATGTGAAAGGGTCTTTTTAGTGGCTTCCCCTTTCCCCCCGGGGTTTTTAGTTGAGGTTTATGGCCCTCTGGCCGTTCGTTGGACGGCCCTTTTTTGGGGGGAGAGCAGTCGGGAAACTTTCCCCTTCCAGGTGGTTACCCTCTACACCCGTGTTTTTCCGTTTATAAACTGCGGGGGAAACCCCATGCAAGGGGGGCTTTTTTCGGGAAAACTGCTGCCAGCGCCGGGGTTTGGGGAAAAAGCCCGGGGATCCAGGGATTATGCTTCTACTGTGGGAGGGGGGAGACGGCATCGGGGGTGCCCCAAAAACGGAAGACTGGGCCGGAAAGACCCAGCACCTAGTGATTTGCAGGGGGAAATCACCTGGGCAAACAGGTATTTAATTGTTTTCCAAAAAAATTGCTGCCCCCAAAATTTAAAGGGTCTTATATTTGGTTTTCTGTCTTTTCGGGGAAACGCTTTTGGGGGACTCTGGGTCAGGCCCAATTTTATCCCACGCATCCTTCGCCAAAGTCTGGGTCTTTTTGGGGAGCCCGGCTATCTAAATTCCCCGGGGGTTGGGTTGGTATTGCCTATTTCACTTGGTTTGGGGGACGTTTTCAACATTTACCCCGGAGCCCCGAGTGTTTTTTGGGGATCCATTTTATTGAAAAAGTGAACTCTATTTATAAGGGGGGGGTTGCCCGCTGATTTTGGGGGTTTTAAGGGTTTTGCCCGGGCTTAAAATCTTTGACCCGGTTTTGACGGGAAATTTCGGGGAAAATTTAAATTCAAGGGGGGGGCACCCAGGCTTTGACAGAGTCTCCCTGCCCATACTGGGCAATCCCAAAAAGTGGAACTTTTTTCCTTTTATTTTTTTCATGCCTTTGGAGGTATTTTTCGGGAGTGAGGTTCCCTTAAGGGGTCAGGCCCTGAGGTTAGCCTTTAAAGGGAAAATTACATTGCAGAAAGCCTTCAAAAGGGGGCAACCCGACCTTTCTGTATTTTCCTATGGGTGCGGGGTTTTTTTTTTGTAGGAAAAAAGGGATGGGGGCCCTTTCCGTCCATGCTTTGGGACTACCGTAAATTTTAAACAAAAGGAAAATGGTCAAAAAAAAATACCCCATTACCCTTGATTCCTGATCTTTTTAAAAATCAGATCCAGGGGGGCGAAGGGGGTTTTTCCAAACTGGACCTGAGAGGGCCTAAAACCCTCACCCGGGTTTCCGAGAAGGGGATGGGGGGGAAAACCCCCTTTAAACCCCTCCTGAGGGTCATTTTGAATATTGGTTATGCCTTTTGGGTTGTTTAATGTCCCTTTGCCTTTTTTCAGAACCGGGTTTAAAAATGTTTTTTTTCGGGGAAAACTTTATTGGTTTTTGTATTTTTGGTTTTTTTTATTGGATGACATTTTTAAACTACTCAGAAGATTGGTCATTACACGTTAAAATGTACGACAGGTATTGCAAATCTTGAAAAGGGAAAAAAGGTTGTTGTCAAAGGGTTTAGAAATTTTGTTTTTGGGGTCAGGGGGTTTCCTTTCCTTGGTTTTATCCCGACTCCTAAATCATTTTGTATGGAAAACCCCCCCCTTAAAAAATTTAGGGTATTTCAGTGGGGCCGTCCTTTGTCCTTGAAGGCCCTACGCAATTCTTTGGGGGTTGCTAATTTTTTATCGTAAATTTATTCCCTAATTTTTATGTCTAAAATTGGCCATTGATTTACAGCTAAGAAGGGGGGGGAAGTTCAGTAATTGGAACCTTTAGGCCCCTAGGAAAACGGGTTTTTTAGAAATTAAAACAGTGTTTTGTATTCAAAGGGCCTGTGTTTTATTCAAGCAGATATATCCCAAAACCCCTTTTTTGTCGAGGTTTATGCTTTGAGTATGGAACAGGGAAGGGGTTTTTTCCCGGGGTCCACTACTATGGAAATAACCTTCCCCCCTTTTTGGGCCCTTTTTTTTCGCGGGAAATTTTCCCCGGCGGAATGGAATTATGATGTTGGGAATGGGAGTTGTTGGCTATTAAAAGGGGGCCCTTTGAGGAATGGCGGGACTTCCCCGAAAGGGGCCCAGCATAAAGTCACGGTTCTTCTGATCATAAAAAACCCCCCCTTTTTAGAGGGAAAGCTAAAAGGTTGAATTTTTGTCAGGCAAAGTTGGGGGATTTTTTTTTAAGGGGCTTCAATTTTTTTTGTTACTTACGGGCCGGTTCCTAAAAAATGGGTTTAAAACGGGGCTTTTTCTAGGGAAATTCCCAGCTAGCCACCCCTTCCCGGAGGATCCTTTGGGACCTAATTGCCCCAAACAGCTGTTTTGGTCTCAGTTTTTTCCCCCGATTTGGCCCCTGAGGGTTAAGACCCCATCAGGATATGGGTCCCTGCTGGGTTGTCCTGTTTCAAAGGTCTTTGTTCCCAATTTGGGTTTCCCGCTTCAATTATTTTTTAAAAAGTTTCATGACTTATTTTCTGGGCCCTCCTTGGAAATATTTTGGCAAAAAAAGGCTGATTTTTTCGTAAATTTACTGGTTGGCCTTTGTTGGCTTATGATGGGCGAGGGGTAGTGGCATTTGTGAAGTCTGCGTTGGGGGAAAGTTTCCCCGAAATTGCCCTCCTGGTGAACTTTTCCCGGCCCACCTGTACCCTGAAACATCCATGGACCAAATCTTTATGGATTTTTTGGGCGGACCTTTCTCTTCAGAGGGGCCCCAAAAAGGGGGTTTGGGGGGGGTAGTGGGGAAGTTTCAGTTAAAAAATTTCCATTTTGATCGTTAAGGGGGTTTGGGCCCTCGTTTTAAAAAATTTTGAAATTTTTTTATCTAACACATTGTTTAAACGGGAAAGGTTTACCGGAAAAATATTGTTTTGGACAGAGGGGTTCCCGTTCGTTTCTCGATTTTGGAGAGCCCCTTTTCAAAGGGGTCTGGTTTTCACCCTGTTTCCCCTTTCTTTCTGCCTTCCACCCAAAAGACAAATGGCGACAGGGGGGGTAAATCAAATGGTAACACATAAACTCCGTTGTTATGTCTCTGATCTGCAGGCAGATTGGGTAAAGTACTTACCTTTGACAGAGTTTGCCATTAACAATCAGGATAGTAGCTCGTCTGGTACCTCACCATTCTATTGCAACTATGGTTTTCCCCAAGCATGCATCATTTTCCAGTGCTACGTCTGATCACAGCGGGGTGGATGTTATCATTAAAGATCTGTGCACAGTCTGGGCCCAAGTTTAGAAGAACTTGGTTCATACCCAGAACATCCAGAAGAAAAGTTCTGATAGACGGCATCTTTGTTCTAGAGGGTTCGTTGTTGGGGATAAAGTATGGTTGTCCACCCGAAACCTGCATTTGAAAGTTTCCTCTGGTAAACTCGCGCCGCGTTATGTAGGTCCCTATGTGGTTCAAATTACCCTCTTGTCTCCGAATACACAACGTATTTCATCGCTCACTTCTTAAGAGGTATATCCAGCCTGTGACTCCGCCCTCTAGACCTCCTCCTCCAGTTTGTATAGAGGGGGAGTTAGAATACGAGGTTGCCTGTATCTTGGATTCCCGTAAGGTCCAGAGGTCACTACAATACCTGGTCCACTGGAAGGGTTATGGTCCTGAGGAAAGATCATGGGCACCAGCGAATTCCATCCATGCGGATCAACTGGTAAAGGAATTCCATGAATCTTCCCCAGACAAACCCAGACATGGGAAGGGTCCAGTGGCCCCTCCTAAAAGGGGGGGTACTGTCAGGGCTGGGCGGCGCTTAGCTTGTGTGGAGCAACAGTCTGCAGCAGCTGGTTTGCGACCCCACCCTGATAGACAGTCTGCTGGCAGCTCTGTGAGTGCAGGGGCCCAGCCACTCTGGACAGAGTGTGTGTCGCACAAGCCAATGGGAGAACCTGGAGGCCGCTCCAATCAGCTGCAGGGGCGGTATCCGGGAATCCCATTTAAACCCCCTGCAGGCTGAGTGCGGCGCCTGGGATATTCTCCTGGCTGCCTTGCTACTTGTGCTTTATATTGTGTTTTGCTTATCCATTTACCAGACCTCTGCTTGTTTTCCTGACCCTGTCTTGCATTCTGATTTTGGACCTCGCTCCCGTTCGTGTTTGACCCCGGCTTGTTTATGTTTTCTCTATGGTACTGATTTGAGGCTTGGCGGTCCCGATTTGTTATTGACCCGGACTGTGTGACCTTTCTTCCTCCTGACGGCCCCAGCACTCTAGCAGAGCAGGGACTGTCGCCCAGTTGGCGTCTGCTGCCTAGGGCAGCAAGTCAAGTAGGCAGGGACAGTGGTTTGGGTTCCAGTCAGGGCTCACTGTACCTCCCTTAATGTGACCGTAACTTTATATGGTAGACCACTGGATTAACTACCTCTTGAATTGCATAATGACCCACAAATCGCAGAGCGTTTACCAGAGGGAACCTTTAGAGGAAGATTTTGGGTGGATAACCATACTTTATCACCAGCAGCAAATCCTCAAGAACAAAGACGTCATCTACACTATTTCTCTGTTGGATATTCTGGGCATTAACCAAGTTCTTCTGAACTTAGGCCCAGACTGTGCACAGATTGTTAACAATAATATCCACCCCACTATGATCAGAAGTAGCGCTGGATAATGATGCATGTCTCGGGGGAAAACCATAATTGCAGTAAAATGGTGAGATCCCAGATGAGCTACTATCCTGATGATTAATAGCGAATTCTGTGAAAATTAAGTATTTCACCCAATCAGCCTGCTGATCAGAGACATAACAATGGAGTTTTTGAGTTACTGTCTGATTCACCCTCTCTGTCTGCCCATTAGTCTCAGGCAGAGGAGAAGGACAGGGTAATACTCAGAGCCTTGCAAAGGGCTCTCCAGAATCGGGAAACAAATTGGACCCTTCTGTCAGTAACAATTTTCTCAGGTATCCCATACAGTTTTACAGCAAGTTTTTTGGACGACGGTAACCTTCTCAATAGAACCAAACGGCACATTTTACTGTGATCATGTAACATTCAGGAAGGTACAGTGAACCCTAACTGGAATCCAGCCCACTGACCCTGTCTACTTGGCGTGCTGCCCTAAGTGGCAGACCCCAAGTGGACGACGGTTCCTATCCTACTAAAGTGCTGGGGCTGTCCAGAGAAGAGATGAGTCAGACAGTACAGGTCAGCAACAGTACAGAAGTGTCAGGCCACAAATCTTGAACCAAAGAGAACAAGGTACCAAAACAGAAAGCAAGCCGAGGTCAGGAAACTGGAAGAAGCAAGCTAATAAACAACGGTAAGTAGGAACAAGCCAAGAATATCACAGGCACAGAGGACAGACTCCAGGAGGTTTAAATGGAGTGCTTGGACACTGCATCCATAGCTTATTGGTGCGGTCTCTGGGCCCTATTATTGGCCCGTGTAGCACACCCCCTGTCCTGATTGGTGGGAAATCTGTCACTCCAGGACTCTCTTGCAGAACGTCTCTCAGGGTGTGGTTGCAAACCTGGGGAATCAATGGTTGCAGAGTGTTGCACCCTGCATGCTGGAAGCTGACCAAGTGAACGAGTACTGACCGTCTGCACAGCATCAGCGATATTCTACAAGCTTTCTCTCTGTAAGGTGCTTGTGGCAGGGACAAGATAAATGCAGGTGTGCGGTGTGATGGTGAAATGGGCCTACCAGTGGTTTGTTAAGTCTTGTAGTGCACCCAGCAGAGAAGAAACCACAGAGACAGCAGCTTTGGGTCTTGCTCTAACTTCAGGATGAGCATTTACAGTTTACATTGACGCCTCAGATATATAGTACTGACAGCACTCCGATTGTGATGCAAAATCATAAGTCAATTTATTTGAAAGTTACAACGAGCTCCACAGAAGACAACGTATTTAAACGTGACATTCAAGCTGTGATGTTTCGGTTGTGTGACCTTATGCATACATGTATCACAAGTGGCAGAAAGGAGAGAGGAATGAAAATGGCCGTGGCCGTAGTATTAAGGAGCCATGTTACATTGCAGACAGGAATTACACTTGGAGGATTACTCTCTCTTCTCTCATTACAAGTGCTTCTGTAACATTTGCAATACAGCCAAGCAGAGATTGCCTGCCCACACTTCTCTGGTAATCTTCCAGGCCCAGCAGCCGTACAGATTACCTACTCTGGCAAACTAGGCCTAGGGGTTCCCCATTCCACTAAGAATCCTAGGCCTGGCAACTGGCTACACATGACTAGCAGCCTCTATACCTTCTTCCCTGCCAAGTTCATTTCACTGCCTTCTCTCTTTCTATTTCTGTCTCTCTTTCTGTTCACTACTGCTTTCTCTTGGTTCTGCTTCTAACTCTGTGAGCAGTTCTCTGTCCAGGCCCAGGGTTTCTGATCTCTGCCTGTCTCTGCTCCACTGCTGGCTGATGGGCAGATGACCCTTTGACTGCAATAACCTCAACTGGTAATAGGAACACTTACTCCTATTAACTTTTTCTATCCCTGGTTGCAGGCAACATGTGGAACTGCTGCTTAAAGCACCAGTCCCCAAATAAAGTGCAGAGTCATCATTATATACATTTTTATATACAAGTAATTTATAATAAAATATTTAAATGTCACTCTTCTATACACATATGACCACTTGAATAATAGTGGCACATTCTACATCTCTTTTGCTGCTCTACTCTTAGGCCCCGTTCACACGGCTTACTTCTGGCACGGATTTCAGCCGTATTGTGCGCCGTACTGCGCTGCAATACGGCTGAAATCCGTCCCAGGCATTATGGTAATCCACAGTTCTCATAGAGAACTGTGGATTCAGTCTCTCCGGGATAATGTGCATGTCACTTTCTCCCCGCTCGGCGTATTCGCCGGGGGCGGGGAGAAAGTGACATGCACATTATCCCGGCGGAATACGCTCCGTGGATAATGGCTGTCTATGGGGCCCGGCGGGGCTGGCGCCCCCGACCCTCCTTGTACCCCACGCTGTAATTGCGGGCGAAATCCATCCCGCAATTACGGCGTCAATAAGCCGTGTGAACATCGCCTTACACTAAAGTTGTTGTCTCCTGTGTCTGAAGTGCTTACTATATCTCTGTCAGTAGGCAAACTCTACTGTTGCTGGTCTCTATCAGGCAGGCATCCCTGCATCACCAGAGGGAATTACTTGGTACATTGCTTCAATGGCCTGGTCAGCTTTCTCACAGGTCAGGACTCTAGTCCTTTTGTGCAGTCACAGCTTACTCTCAGTCAGTCTGTTTCTCGCAGGTGTAAGTCGAGTACCGAGGGCAGGCTTACCGGAATACAGCGAAGTCACGGACGAAGAACACGACTCCAACACAAGCTCAACAACAGTTTGCTTTACTGATCTTTCTCGAACAGGATGGTGAACAATACCCCCAAACACAGGTGTACAAATACGTATCTTGGGCCCCTGTGCTGCACAGCACGCCGCCAGGAGTGTATCCTCTGGGTTCCTAATAAATTTACCTACCCATGGGGTTCGGAAAGGCCGATAACCCCTTACCTTTTAATACCGTAAGCACCAACAGGAACAATTGTGTGTGGTGGCCGTTGCAGGGGCTCGTGGTGCAGCACAGCAGCTTACCAGCTTAAATGGATTTCCGCTTCCTCCCAAATAACACTTTGCGACACAAACTTTCTTCTCACGATGAAACGGTTCACGTGGAAAAACGAGGGATAACAAACCCTTTTTGCAAGTCCGAACAGGAAGGTGTAGTGAGTAACCCTCCTTTGGCCTGTAACTGAACCTAACCTAACCAAACTAGTAGCAGGCCTTCTCACAGTTCTGAGCTCGTGGGCGTGCACGCATCCGCTGAGGTATCTTAAAGATGGCTGGAAATTCCTGTCCTCAGGTGCAGATCCTTAGTGGATGAAATGGATGGTCCAGCTGCAGACAGTCCTTTCTATCTCGGCAGCTTGTCCTGTTTGTCCGGGCTCTCACTCGGGGAATGACGTCTGTGTAGGCAGTCAGGCTCTCCTAAGTCTCTGGGACACTCTGAGTCCCAAGCCTGGCAGATTTTTGGGAAGCTGGATCGTTTCTGGCTCTGCTCCTGTGTCCTGCTGCTTTCTCTCTCAGTCTTTCAGATCATCACTTCTATCTATGGTTGCGATGGCTCCCCATCACTACACCAGATCGGAAAGCAATGTCCCACCACATCACAACTATGCTCTGCATGAATACATATCACAATGCCTCACTCAATTTATGGTGATGTGGGAAAATTTAGAGGGATTTCTTCTGTGTTGGTTCACAGGGGAGATATCACTGTGTGTTCAGATAGAATACCTTTGTGTTATTGTTAGCAGCAGATTATCCAGATCATTATCCAGTAGTTGAACAGCAAAAGGAACTTAATTCTTGAAGAGAACAAGTATAACTTCTCAGCACACATGAGAACATGTCTGAATCTATCAGTCCATCTGCAGTAAAAAAAGAATCTGAGCTGTCTCTTCCTCTCAGTGTTTTTTTTTTTAAACAGCCTAACTTTAACAACAATGACAATATCCTTGACAAGGTTTTACACATGCAATACATACAGAAGTGGTTGTTTGCACACAGTGATAAATATTATTCCAACACCCCACTCAACAACTAACTTATCCAATTAGTCCCATCATCTTCCTGAAATCTTCAAAACTTGGTTCTTGGCAATGGCTTTTGTCATGGCATCAGCTATCATTCTTGTCAGTTTCGCAGTAGACAAAGTCAATGATTACCACGTTCCACTAAATCTCGCAGGTGGTGTTTGGTCAAACATCAATTTGTGTTTGGTCGGCATTGATCCTTTCACTGCTGGCGATTTTATACATCCTTGGTTGTCTTCATAAATCGTAACAGGTTGGTTGGATTTTTACCAAGATCCTCTATCAGTTGGTTCAACCAAATTACTTCTTGACTGGCATGAGCTGCAGAAATGTATTCTGCCTCTGTAGATGATAACGCAACTGACACCTGCTTTCTGCTTGACCAAGAAATTGGACTTTCTCCTAATTTAAATAAGTAACCGCTTGTTGACTTTCAATTACTTAATCTCCGGCCCAGTCTGCGTCCACGTAAGCGTGAGCTTTAGTCCCATTTGCAGATTTTTTTTAGATTAAACGTCTTGAGTTTGCTTCAGATATTGAAGGCCCTCTTTTAACTGCATTCCAGTCTCTTTGCGTGGCTTACTTACAGGGTCGGCACTGTATTACCCATTGTCGCTGTGATATCAGGACGAGTAGTTGTGGCTATGTACAGAAGTGCCCCCACTGCTTTTTCTGTAACTCTCATTGTTAGGTGGAAAGATCTCTTCTCCTTCCAATTTTGGGGTTAAGATGGATCCATTGGTGTTGAAATGCCTTTGGCTTCCTGACATTCCAAAACTGGTTGAGGATGTGACAATTTTAGCTTCGGGGTGAGAAGGAAACTTCCATCTTCTTCTCTCTGGATCTGGGATTCCCAGATAATGTGTCACATTTCCAAGTCCTTTGTTTCAAAATGTTGGTTCAAAATTTTTCCCTACTTTTGTAATTTCGCTTCCTTCTTGATGGCTATGATGACATCATCAACATACAGAACATATATCCACTTATCTGCTGTACATTTAGTGTAATAAAAAAGGGAATCAGCTTGACTTCTTCTAAATCCCTCTTTCAGCAGAACGTCATTCATCTTAGTTTTCCAAAGCTCTTGCTGATTGTTTTAGGCCATAAAGAGATTTTTGCAGTTTACACACAAGGTGTTCTTACCCCTTTTTTTTAATATAACCTTCTGGTTGAGTAAATTATACACCTTTCTTCAATGTCACCATTTAGAAAAGCTGTCTTAATGTCAAAATGTCTTACTTTCATGCTTTGCACCGCTGTTTACAGACTTTTAAAACTCTAAATGTTGTTTGTTTAGCGACTGGAGAAAATGTAGCATATAATCTTCTCCATATTTTTGTAAGTACCCTTTTGCAACTAGTCTTGCCTTGAATCTATGCATGTTACCATCAGAGTCATACTTGGTTTTTTGAAAATCCACTTACATCCAATTGCTTTCTTACCTGTGGTAACTTGGTAAATTTCCCAAATGTCTGCAGTGTTGAGAGATTCCATTTCTTCATCTGAGCTTTTAATCCATTTCTGCTTTTCATGGACTGGTAATAGTTGCATCTTTTCCCCAATGACTGGGGGCTCTGACTCACAATGTGTCTTCACCATGTAAGGACAGGCGTTTTAGCTGGAATACCTTGTTGCACCTTTTGGATCTCCGGGCTGAGGTTCAGCAGGTATTACAGTCTCCTCTCCAGTAACTTGAGAGTCGACCCACACTCAGTGCCCTTCTTCCTTGTTTTCTTGAGTTTTTTGACTGGGGTTTTCTTCTGGGGGCTCAAATGGAATTACTGAGTAACTTCAGGGAAATTTGAGTGATAAAGAGTTTTCATTTAAATTACTACATCTTGCTTGATTGTCACCTTGTTGGTCTCTGGGTGCAGGATTCTGTATCCTTTTTGGGTTTCACTGTAGCCTACCGGACCCCTTTCCCTTAGCATGAGTTTCCCATTTTGTACGCTTTTTCTAGGAACATGCACAAATGCTTTACTTCCAAAAATATTCTTATGTGGCTTTAATTCAGGCTTCTTTTTGTTCCATTGTAATATGGAGTTTTCTTTGTAGCTTTCCCTGGTAATCTGTTTTGAAGATAGCAAGCAGTCATTATTGCTTCTCCCCAATATGTTGTTGGTAGTTCAGCATCAAAAAGCATACTTATTCCACTTTCACAAAGAGTTCGGTTTTTCCTCTCTGCGACACCATTCTGTTTCGGGGTAGTATGGTATGGTAGTCTGGAACACGATTCCATTCTTTTTTAATATGGCTTGTGTCTTTCCACTTGTGTATTCAGTTCCATTGTCAGCACGCAACGTCTTTGGCATTCTTCCAAATTTGTTGGATACTTCAGCTAGGTACTCTTCTAGTTTCTCTGCAACTTCATCTTTGCTGTGAAGCAAGTACAAAATTGTATATCTGGAGTAATCATCAATAAATGTGAGAAAACATCTCTTCTTTCCAGGTGTTTTGAGTACTCATTGGACCACACACTCTGATGAATCGTCCAGTGGCTGTGCTGATGTAGAGGTGCTATGTTTATGAAATGATATCAATGTCATTTCACCTTTAAGACATCTAGTACACTTCATCTTCTGACTGCTTTGGTCAATTGTAACCCCGGGTTAGCAAGCTCTTCCTGAAATAGCTTTCTTATTGCTTCTGGGTCCCTATGCCCAAGGACATCGATGCCACACATGGAATGCAATTTTCCATGTTCTTGTTTGACAGTATAAACAGCCTACTTATATTTTATCTGGTACAATTAATCTTTGATATTTCCTTTTGAAAGAATATGACCCTCTCTTGTTATTATGTAGCTGTCATCCATAAATGTAACTACATTCCCCCTGTCTTGTGAGTTTCTTCACTGATAACAAGTTGCTTTCAAGACTTGGAACATAGAGCACATCCTTTACTTGGATCTTTTTGGTTTCTGTTGGAGAGACTTGACAGTGGAGGAAAGCCATCTCCTATTGCTTCTGAAGTTATTACTGAACCATTGGCTAAGAGGACTTTTTCTGATCTGCTTTGGGGTCCAGGTTAGAAAGAAACTTCTGTTAATTTGTCATGTGACTTGTGGCACCGGAGTCTATGCACCATGCATGTTTTGCTGATCTGCCTGTACTTGTATTAAATGCTGATTCAGCACACACAGTGGTCCTTTTCTTCTTTATAGCACTTTTGGCTTTCTGATTTTTTCCCTTTTTTTTTAAGCTGATTCATTTTTGTTTTTCCAGATTCTGAAAATTTGCCTTTATGTGACCAGTTTTTTCTGCATACAAAGCATTCACGTTTTTCCTTTTACATGATCTTATGTGTTTGATGATCCCCGAGTCTTTAATGCAGATTCTGTGGTGGAAAATATCACTGCTGCTTGTACTTCTGTTTTTCTCTTGTACTCATCCACAAGCTTGCCTTTAACATACTCTAATGTGAGCTCAAAATCAGGCCGTGCATCTAGTGCAGTGACCAGTATGTCATAGCTTTTTTGGGAGACCGCTGAGTAACAGTGCGTAACTGGAAGTCTTTATATTTTCGCCTATTCCGCGCAAGACGCTCCACTATTTTTAGGTGTCTCTGATGTAGTCTGGCATATTCTGGCCCTTACTTAACTTGGACTGATACAATTTCCTCATTAGATAAAGTTATTGCTGAGGGTTTGTTCTTTCATGCAACTTTCTGTTGCTCTTCCCACATGTCCTTTGCAGTGTTACATTTGCTATGTGTACAATCTGGTCATCATCTATAGTGAGGAGATTTGTGCTCCTGTTGCTTTCTAATCCTTCTCTATCCATTCCTCTGATGGGGGATCAGGCTTGGGCTCCTGTGTATTTCCCCCGTACCTTCTTTATTAGAAGCATCTTCACCTTGAATTTCCAGGATTGGTAGTTTTGGTTTGTCAGGCTTGGCACTGGAATTTCACAGGATTGCTACTAGCAGCCATCTTATCTTCTTATTTTATCTTTTCACTGTTCACACTTTATTGTTGTTCTGGGATACTGGAATACTTGGATACTGGGATACTTGGATACTGGGCCCATAACCTGTTAGCAGCAAAATTTTTCCAGGGTCATTTATCCCGTAGTTGAACAGCAAAAAAGGAACTTTATTCTTGAAAACAACAAGAATAACTTCTCAGCACAATGAGAATGTCTGAATCTATTCAGTCCATCTGCAGTAAACAAGGGTCTGAAGCTGTCTCTTCCCTCATTTTTTTTTTTTAAACAGCCTAACTTTATTTAACAATGACAATATCCCTTGACAAAGGCTTACACATGCAATACATACAGAAGTGGTTGTTGCACACATTAATAAGTATTATACCAACAGTTATAGGTAGAGATGGGCGAATCGATTCTAACGAAGTGGAATTCGTTTAGAATTTCAGGCAAACTTCGATTCTGAACGAAGTCGAAGTTTGGGGTGATTCGCAGGAACGAAGCGTATTTTTAATTGATAAAAATGGGGGCCCGCGAACATGGCGTTTACATGGGGCAGAGAACTCTAGGAGGAAGAAAGGAGTAGCCTAAATGACATGTGCAGAGATGAAGCCAATCAGAGACCGGTGGGATTCTGTGACGTCACCGCACTATATAAGTCCAGACGCGACGCTGGCAGTTCACATTCCTCTCTCTGTACCGGGTTGTAGCTGCTGCAGCTCCTGTAGCTGAGATCTCACACAAAAGAAAGACCTTTCATACAGCGTTTTTTGGGGGGGTGTCACAGCTTTTCTCAGAAGACTGCTTCTTTTACGTTTTAATTTTGATTTTGTGGGGTATTTGGATTGAAGTCCAGTGTGCGGGCCAATTCAGCTGCATATTACATTTTAATGCTATCTGCTCAGTTCTGGAGCACATTGAATATCCAAGGGTTATCTAAGCCTGTTGTTGCTGTTGTATTCAGTTGAAGAAACAGCGTTTTTACAATCCAAATACCCCTTAATTTTTGGCTGCTCATTTCTTTTGCGCAATTTTATATTTAAAGGTTTAAATAAACGTTTTTTGTGTATATTGTAGTCAGTAAAAGAAAGGGTCTTTTTAAACGCCAAAGAAGAAATTTTGCCTGCAGCATAATTTATATCTGAAGGTTAATTAAGTTTTTCTGCTGTTGTGGTCAGTAAAATACATGTCTTTTTAACACGCCACATAAACTGGTAATTTTTGGCAGCTCATTTCTTTTGCGCAATTTAGAATCAAGGGTTAATTAAGTGTTTTTCTGCTGTTGTGGTCAGTAAAAGAAAACGGTGTTTTTTCACACCAAAAGAGAAATTTTGCCTGTAGCATAATTCATATCCGAAAGTTAATTAAGTGTTTTTTTTGCTGTTGTGGTCAGTAAAAATACACGTCGTTTTAACAATGCCACATAGCTGGTTATTTTTGGGGAGCTCATTTCTTTTGCGCAATTTAGATCCAAGGGGTTAATTAAGTGTTTTTCTTTCGTTGTGGTCAGTAAAATACACGTCGTTTTAAAAACACTACATAGCTGGTCATTTTGGAGCTCATTTCTTTTGCTCAATTTAGATCCAAGGGTTTAATTTAAATATTTTTCTTGCGTTGTGGTCAGTAAAAAACACAGGTCGTTTTAACATGCTACCCTAGCTGGTAATTTTTGGGCAGCTCATTTTTTGCGAATTTAGATCCAAGGGTTAATTAAGCGTTTTTCTGCTGTTGTGGTCAGTAAAAGAAACAGTGTTTTTCAACGCCAAAGAAGAAATTTTGCCTGTAGCTTAAATCATATCCGAAGGTTAATTACGTTTTTTTCTGATGTTGTGGTCAGTAAAATACATGTCGTTTTAACACACCACATAGCTGTAATTTTTGGCAGCTCATTTCCTTTTGCGCCAATTTAGATCCAAGGGTTAATTAAGTGTTTTTCTGCTGTTGTGGTCAATAAAATACACGTCGTTTTAACACGCTACATAGCTGATAATTTTTGGCAGCTCATTTCTTTTGCGTAATTTAGATCCAAGGGTTAATTAAGTGTTTTTCTGCTGTTGTGGTCAGTAAAATACATGTCGTTTTAACACGCTACATAGCTGGTAATTTTTGGCAGCTCATTTCTTATTCGAAATTTCGATCCTAGGGTTAATTAAGTGTTTTTCTGCTGTTATGGTCAGTAAAAGAAACTGTGTTTTTCGACGCCAAAGAAGAAATTTTGCCTGTAGCATAATTCATATCCGAAGGTTAATTAAGCCTGTTTGCGCTTTTCTATTCGTTAAAATACACAGAGTTTTTAAAAAAGCACATTTCAAGTAAATTTTTCTTGCCATTTGTAGAGGCGCAATTTATATCCAAGGGTTACCAAAGCTTGTTAGTGGGTTCGTTTGGAATCAAATACAGGGTGTGTATTTTATCATATACAGTATCTTCATTAAACAGATGTCTGTACATTTAGAACAAACAGTTTTTCAGACAGAGAGGTGGCAGGCTCTTGACATGCGATTGGCAGTGGCACAAACATTCCTGGAACAGGCACAGGTCGCAGAATGTTAAGGGGACGTCGCAGCAGTGGTCACTCGCTGAGGCCAGAACTGCCGGTGTCATCTAGCGGCCGTGTGTTGACCAACAACCGAAGGGTTCTTGATTGGTTGACTAGGTCATCCACTTCCTCCCAGATGACATTCTGACAAAACCCCCGCCAAGAGTCGGTGGGAACATCAGACACAACCCTTAGTTGGCATGGCCCGGGATCGGGTCAGCGGCCCTCACCTGTCCTCATCCCGCCTCTGTCCCATCCAGTTCCCTCAGCCAGAGAAATACTATGTGGTCTGGGCTCAGCACCACTATACAGCAAGAATGAACAATTTTAGGAGGACAGTCAACAGCTACTTGGCAGCGAAGAAATGGGGCCAATAACCCCTGCTTCTTGGCAGTAGGGGCAAAGTATAGATGTGAAGAGTGGCATGGGAGGTCATGTTGGAGGGGTCAGCCTCTGCCAACAAGGCCATTGAGGAGGACAGCAGTGAAGATCAAACAATAAATCGATGTTTATGTAGCCGGACCGCATTGGAAGCGGGCTGAAGCAAGGGCTTCATCATTGTCAGGAGAAAGAGGACGTCAGCTTGCGCCTCAGGCAGCGGCGCAAACACAGCAAGTGGGTAGTGTGGCCGTGAGTCAGCAGGGGAGCAGCAGTGCGAGGACGGGGAGCCAAGCAGCCACGGGTAGAAAACCCGCTTCGCAGGTCCAAGAAAGTAGCGGCACAAGGGCTCAGCGAGGCAGCGGCGTTAGTAGTCACTCAGTGCAGAGCGTTGGCAGTAAAATCAGCTACTCTGCGGTGTGGCAGTTCTTTGCTAAGACACCGGAGGGCCCAATATGGATATATGTAGAATCTGTGGCCAGGAAAGTGAAGCGTGGCTAGGGAGCTAAAAATTGGCACAAAGGCCCTGCGTCACCTCATGCAGCGTCCCAAACCGGTGGCCTGGAGAAACGTGGCTCAGATGTGGTGGTCCAACCAGCTGCTGCACCAAAAGCAGCAGCAGCGCCCCGTGGCACGCCTGCCATTGCAGCCAGTCAAGGCTTCACCAACCTCTGCAGAAGGGGAGCTGTGTCCGCGCTGCACACGAGGAGGGATGGTCCAGCGCCCTGCATGGCGCACGTGTTTAATTCTGGTGAAGATTCTGAAAATGGCCAGGAAAACTGTGCATGCACTTCATCCATTCCTACAAAGCCAGTTGCGAGTTGCAGCGGCAGAACGGCCTCCCCCAACACATGCTGATATGCAATGTTTCCACCCGTAGGAATTCCAGCCTGCACATGTTGGACCAACTGTATGAACAGAGAAAGGCCATTAACGATTTTTTGATGATCCAGGCAGACAGGCGTACTCCCATGTGTAACTTTGATGTCAGCCAGTGGCAGCTCAAGCGTGACACCTGCCGTTTGCTGAGGCCATTTGAGGAGGCCACATTATTTGTCAGTCGCCAGGACTACGGGATGAATAACATCATTTCACTGCTTCATGTCCTGGAACAGATGCTGAAAATTCTGTCTGGTCAGGGGACTGGAGACGTGGCGACTACATCTTGCAGCCACATGAGTCCGGTGGAGACTGAACTGGAGGAGGAGAAGGACATTAGAGCACAAGCATTTTCTGTTGAAATTAGTGGTTTTTTACCAGAGGGACAGGAGAGGAGAGCAGGAGCGCTGGAGGAGGTAGATGGAGATGAGGAAGACAAGCAGATGACCCGCAAAGCCCCGTGGCAGTATACAGTTGGAGATGGAGGCAGGGAGCCCCTCGGAGTCACTTGTGCAGATGGCCGCAGCATGCTGATTTGCCTGGTTTGTCACAGCTGGCAGAGGGATGACTTCTGGCTCTCCCCCCTATTGGACCCTCGCAAACCGGTCCAAAATGGGAGCCTTTTTCCCAGTGCTGAGAGGGAGGACAAACTAAAAATATATAGAGAAATCCTCATTAGTCAGTTGGCTGCTGCACTATGTGCGGCATCGTCCCTCCTCGGGACAGGTTAAACCGGGGGGTTCCTCAGCGCTCTCGTACCACTGCGCGGCTGCTGTGGGAAGGGGGGGGGAGTAGGGAGCTGTACCGTCCATCAGCAGCAACCTAAGTCTGGGTCGCTGATGAGCAGTTTTCCTTCACCCGCCTAGTGGAGGGGGGGCAGTCGCCAGCAGCAGCAGCAGGATCTGGAGCGGACCCTGAACCAACAGGTGGTGACCTACTTGGACAGCACTCTGCCACCCAGTTAGAAGATTCCGCTGGACAAATGGGCAGCCAATAACTGGTTGTGTGGCCGAAACTTGCCGAGTTTGCAGTGGAGAAGCTGCCCTGCCCGGCTAGTATTTGTGGCTTTCAAAGGTGGGTTTTTCAGTGCGGTGGGGGCCATCATTACCCCAAGGAGAATCCGCTTGTCCAGGGAAATTTTGGAACGACTGACCTTTTGTCAGTTTGAATCAGTTTGTGGATCGGCCAGGATTTCCACACAAGCATGCCTTATGCATCAGATCAGATCAGCCATGAAGCCTCCCCAAAACTTTGAGAACTGAGTCTGGATTCTAACTACCTGCCACACATCTGCTGCCAGTTGCTCCATCTGCCTCCCACCATCTTTACCAGGGACTGGTATTGCCACCCCCTCCCACTTTGTCATTGTGCCACTCATGACCTCATTGCTACTGCTGTGGTTGCTGTGACCTCCACTTGTGTCATTGTTGCCACTCTCTGACCTCATGCTGCCCGTGCTGTTGTTGCTGCTGTGGTCACCTCCCCCAACCCTGTCATTGTGCCAAATCTCTGACCTCTTGCTGTTGCTCCTGCCATGACCTCCCCACTCTGTCATTGTGCCACTCTGTGGCCTACTCCTGTGTTTGCCCACCTCCAGAATGTCATTGTGCAGGCTCTGACTTCATGCTGCTGCTGTGGCTGCTGCCGTGCCCTCCACACTCTGTCATTGTGCCACTCTGTGGCCTACTCCTGTTTTTGGGCCCCCTCCAGAAGTGTCATTGTGCCACTGTCTGACCTCATGCTGCTGCTGTTGCTCCTGCCGTTTACCTCCATATTCTGTCATTGTGCCACTCTGTGGCCTATTCCTGTTTTTGCCACCTCCAGAATGTAATTGTCCCACTGTCTGACCCCATGCTGCTGCTGTGGCTGCTGCCGTGCCCTCCACACTGTCATTGTGCCACTGTCTGACCTCATGCTGCTGCTGTGGCTGCTGCCGTGACCTCCACACTCTGTCATTGTGCCAAGCACCCCCAAGCACCGTGGCAGTATACAGTGGAGATGGAGGCAGGGAGTCCCTCAGAATCACTTGCGCACGTGGCCCGCAGCATGATTTGCCTGGCTAGTGACAGCCGAATCGTCGACTTCTGGCTCTCCACCTTCTTGGACCCTCGCTACCGGTCCAAAATGGGAACCTTTTTTCCAGCTGCTGAGAGGGAGGACAAACTCAAATACTGTAGAGAAATCTTCCGTAGTCAGTTTGCTAACGTTCCGAAACCATTTTTGGCCAAGGCAATGCTACCTCCATCAGCTTCTTCATTAATACCTAAAAAAGTTCCAACGCAGGTTATTATGAAGTATAAACGTGGTAGTTTGAATCCAGTTTCTGCGTGACACCAATTTGTTGAAATGCAGAGTATGGAATTGAAGGAGACCCTAACTACAGGGAAAGTATTAGGTGCTTATTTTGTAGTCGGTGCCATTATAGATGGAATTTAGTACAAAACTGGAATACTGAACTACAAGCAAATGCTGCAAAACTGGTTTGGGATGAGCTTCTTCAGTATGAAGAATAAGAATCATATATCCAAATTACAGACAGGAAAAACCGCCTCCGCCTCCTCCTTGAGCCTCGTCTGTCATATCCGTGTACCATACCTCTTGCCTCCGTCCCTTGACCACGATCCTTGCCGGCTGTCCTGACCTTACGCTTGTCCCCGACTCCGAGTTTGCCTTACGATTTTGCACCTCGCTACACCTCGGCTGCCACCGCAAGCAAGTCACGTCAGGGGTAATGACCTTGTAGACTCCCGCCGCAGCAAGTCCATCCCGCTTTGCGGCGGGCTCTGGTGAAAACCGGGACCTACTTAGATTCCACTCCCTGGCGTGGCTATTGCCATCATCCCCTTACTGTGCTGCGATCTGTGGTGGCTCCGGTAACCTACTACTGTGTTCTTTGATGCTATCGTAGGATCTTAGCCCTCAGCTTGTTTTTTTTTTCCATCTGGCGCTGCCATGACTTTATCAGGCTGCATTCATGCTTCAATTTTTTGGTCAGTTTGCCCCTGTAAGTGCACAGGGAATTTTAGACTGAAGCGATTCTAAGAGCGGCGGCAGTCATGTGCGTGTCATACTAAAACACAGAATTGTATGAAGACCAAACCAAGCTCCCTCTGCATATTTAAGCATGGCACAACATCCTACAGCACCCTACAGGCTCTCTGCAGCCTGGAAATAGCTGTTTTTTGACGCGATTCTTCCCGAAGTAATTCGGACCGCATCGATTTTTGTCGGAAAATTCGGCGAAGTCGGCGAATCAAATTTGAGAAATTCGCCCACCTCTAGTTATAGGAGGTGACAGGAAATTGCTACATCTGCGGTTGGAGTTTTTCATGTTGGAGAAAGGTTGTTCTGTGCTCTCTAGTTTCTTTGTGAGCGAGGCATTGTGATATGTATTCATGAAGAGCATAGTTGTGATGTGGTGGGACATTGCTTTCCGATCTGGTGTAGTGATGGGGAGCTGTCGCAACCATAGATAGAAGTGACAGTGTTGGAGACAGTTTACTCTATGTCTTCCGATATTCTAGATTCCACTACACTATGAATGGGACATATTATGTCGTCCCTCAGTGATGCTGTGTACAAACCCGACAGCCAGAGGTCACTCTTGGCGTGATCGAGTGGCGGTGACATTTTTAACAGTTCAATATTTAGAATTCTCCCTTGTGGTGACTTAATTTAAACTTTAAGCATTATTTGAAATATATCAATAGTTAATTTTTTTTTATATCAATGTATATGTTAAACGAATGCCATGTGTTAAACGAACGCCATGTATTAAACATACGCCATATGTTTTTTTGAGTGTGGGAGGAGTGTGAACATTTTCAAAGAGGCTAAGCTATAAATGCAAGGTTTGGATTGACATTGCTATCCATGATGAACAGCACTGAGAAGGTGTAGGAAACGCGTTGAATTTTAGCAATTTTTAATGGTTTTTTAGTTATATATTTTATAACTGTTTGCACAGGAACTGACACTAAACTTATTGTAAGTGTGTCAATATATTTTTAAACAGAGAAGATCTATCAGCTCCAATATCCTCTTTGTATGTTGGGATTTATCCCATCTCAAATTTCATTGTTTTTCATGGTGGCTAGAGATGAATGATCAGTAAAAAAAACGTGATCTAGTCGATTGACGATTTTAAAGAAAATCGTATCCATTTTCAATCTCGATCTCGATCAATCGCCGTTTCCCATTAAAGTCAATGGGAGAAGATGATCAGGTTAATTTTTAGACCGAAACAGGTGAGGAGAAGCTGGAATTACCATCCATAACAGTAAACTGTATACGTGGTACAACTTGGTGAAGACAATGTGGCTCTAAGAGTCACAGAAAAAAATTCACAGGTTAAAATAGTTCATTCCTTTCAATGGCTAACTGAAAAGATGAGGACAGCGTAGCTATAGCAGGTACAGCGGGGCCCCTTTGACACATAAGAAGATGCTGGTATTGGAAATGGCACATGGTAACTGGCAGGAACCCCCTATCACTTTTTGCACCAGGGCCCAAGAACATGTCATGTATGTGGTGGCAGCAAGAACATCCCAATGGGGAACACGGATGTTCTGCTGGCAGGGCCGTAGTTATAGGGGGTGCAGTGGTAGCCAGGGCTGCCGTCAGTCATCTATTAACCGTTTCAGGGCCCCATGCAGCTTAATCAAATGGGACCCCCACCCATTACTAGTTACTGTTTTTTAAATATCACTGGACTCCTTTTTGATTATGGCCCATGACAGGAGTACTGCCCTATTGGCATCCCTGGCACCCCTTTTACAGTGGCCTAACCCCAAAAGCAGCAAAAATGACCTTATGGACACTCAGAATAAAATTTCCAAGAAGAAATGAGTATTTGGAATAAGGTTTTTTTCAATAAGACCTTTACTATTGGTGTCTTTTACAGTGGTCTGACCTCAAAAGCAGCAATAATGACCTTTGGACACTCAGAATAAAATTAGCAAGAAGAAATGAGTATGTGAAATAAGCTTTTTTTCAATGCTGATGCTGCTGCTACGGCTACTTGCCATTCAAACTGCTGTCATGTTGCTGACGTTGTTCCACCGTCACATTAGAATGTGAAGAAGACGCAACAGATGTCTCAAGTTGGTCAATGAGCACTGTCTCAAATTTCTGAATTCTACTGTCAATTTGTGTGGGTGGAAGGAGAGTGGCCACCCGGTAACTGCTGTTCATTTTGATTGCCTTGTTGCGTGGGAAATAAGAAATGAGTATGTGAAATAAGCTTTTTTTCAATACCACCTTTACTATTGTAGTCTTTTACAGTGGCCTGACCCCAAAACCAGCAAAAATGACCTTTCGGACACTCAATAAAAGTTTCAAGAAGAAATGAGTATTGGAAACAAGATTTTTGGGAATAGGACATTGACAATCGCTGTCTTTTACAGATGCATGACCCCAAAACCAGCAAAAATGACCTTTCGGACACTCTATAAAGAAGAAAAGAGTTTTTTAAACAAGATTTTTTTGAATAGGACCCTGACTATCGCTGTCGTTTACAGCAGCATAACTGCAAAAATGACTGTCATGATCATGCCTGACAGAACCTCAGCTTTGGGCTCTGCTCGCCGGCCACGGCCGTTGCGACAGAAGCCCTGGTTTCTTACATGATGTTTTGAATTGTATTCACTAGTGTGAACTGTGTTCTCCTTGCTGTTTGCTTGATTGATTCCTGGCCAACGCCCTGGCCAGGAATCCTCCAGCACTCTTTGAGTTAATGAGTTTCTCCTTTTGATGGACAACCTTCTGTTCCTATCAGGTCTTGTGTTTCTTTCCACCTATGGCCTCAATTCTGCCTTTCTTGGTTCCCTATTTAAAGGTTCATTTCACTTCCATCTTTGCCTGCTATAGAGGTCTTTTGCTTATAGCTAGCCCTTCCTTTTGCATTTGCCTTTTCTGTGTTTGACCCTGCTGTTCTCCTGACTATTCTCTGTTTCCTAGTTATTTTGTACTTCTGCACCTCCCAGAGTTCGTCAAGATTCTTTGGTTTTGTCTTCCAAGCTTCCTCTTTTATCCTACCCCAAACATGCTCAATTATGTTTATGTCTGGTGACTGGGCTGACCAGTCCTGAGCACCTTGATCTTCTTTGTCTTGAGCAACTTTGATGTAGAGATGGATGTATGAGATAGAGCACCATCCTGCTGCAAAATATGACCCCTTTTATGATAGGGAATGTAAGAAGTAGCTAATACTTCTTGATATTTTAAACTATTGATATTGCCTTCCACCTTGCAAATGTTTCGCACACCCCCATACTGAATGTAACCCCAGACCATGTTCTTTCCACCACCAAACTTAACTGTTTTCTGGGTGTATCTTGGATCCATACGGGCTCCAGTAGGTCTCCTGCAGTATTTGTGACGGTTGTGGTGTAATTCAACTGAGATTCATCTGAGAAATCCACCTTCTGCCACTTTTCCAGTGTCCATCCGTTTAGCAGGCTGTGGGCCTTGGTAAATGCCACACAGTTTTTTAATTGCCTTTTGTTAAGTGCTGTCTTCTGGGCACTGATTCGACCATGGAGGCCATTTCATGACAGAATCCTACAAACTGTTCTAGTTGACACAGGGACTTGAGGTGACCAGGCCTGTTGGAGCTGTGCTGAAGTGGAAGAGGGACTGGCTTTTGATTTTTGAACCAACAAACGTTCCTCCTGAGCAGTTGTCTTGCGGGGTCTGCCGGACCTGGGCTTGTCAAAAATATCTTCAGTCTCTTCAAATCTTTTTTTAATTCTTTGTACTTGATGCTGAGACACATTAAAGGTGCCAGCCACCTCTGTAGTGGATCTGGTCTTCAGCCTCTTGATAATCAAGGCTTTGGTCGCAGGGTCAAGTTGCAGTTCAAGTGAAGGTCTGGGGTGCTAGAGTTCTTTTTATACACACCCACTAATTAACCCATCAATTAGTGAGCACAGGTGAGGCTGTAAACTAGGATTGGGTGCATTATATGACAAGGCGACAAAACTTTTGTCTTGCCAAAATCTGACCTTTCTGTGTTCCTTACATGATCAATATTTCAGCAGTGAAGAAAGTTTATTTTCGTTAAAAAAAAAAACTCATTTGGGAGGGTTTCAGCTTTCATATGAGTCATGGATGAATTTTAAGTCAGGTTATAAGCTTTGGTTTCCATAACATGGATAAGCGACAGAACTTCTGTCAGGGACTGTGATCCTATATATCCCAGAGCTCAGTTTTTCTCCTCTGTCATTTAACCCTATATGTCACAGAGCTCAACTTCTCTCCCTCTATCAAATAACCTTATATATCACAGAGCTCATCTTCTCTCTATCATATAACCCTATATATCACAGAGCTCAGCTTCTCTCCTCTATCATATAACCCTATATATCACAGAGCTCAGCTTCTCTCCTCTATCATATAACCCTATATAAGACAGAGCTCAGCTGCTCTCTTCTATTATACAACCCTATATATCACAGGGCTCAGCTCCTCTCCCCTATCATATAACCTTGTATATCACAGAACTCAGCTTCTCTCCTATATCATATAACCCTGTATATCACAGAGCTTATCTTCTCTTCCTCTATCATATAACCCTAAAGATCACAGAGCACCGCTCCTCTCCTCTATCATATAACCCTATATATCACAGAGCTCAGCTTCTCTCCTCTGTCATATAACCCTATATATTACAGAACAGCTTCTCTCCTCTTTATATAACCCTTATATCCAGAGCTCAGCTTTCTTCCTCTACAATAACCCTAATAACACAGAGCTCAGCTGCTTCTTCTATCATACAACCCTATATAACCCCGGGGGCCAGTTCCTCTCCCCTTATATAACCCCATATATCAAGAAACCGCTTTTTTCCCTCTATCATATAAACCCATATTCAAGAACCCCGCTTTCTCCTGTATCATAAACCCGTATACACAAGGGTTATCTTTCTTCCCCTTATATAACCCTAAAAGATCACAGAACACCGCTCCCTCCCTCTATTTAACATATATATCCCCAGGCTCAGCTTCTTCTCTGTCATATAACCCTATTATTACAGAACAGCTTCTCTCCTCATCTCAACCCTTATTTTCACAAACTCAGTTCTCCCTCTATCATTAACCCCTTTTAAAAACGAGCTCGCTGTCTTTTTATCATCAACCCCTTTATTCACAGGCTCCGCTCCTCTCCCCTATCATTAACCCTATATATCACAGAACTCAGTTCTCTCCCCCCCATCATAAACCCTATATATCAAAAATCAGTTCTCTCCTATATATATAATTTTATATCAAAGCTTATCTTTCTCCTCCTATCATATTAACCCTGTCACAGATCACCGCCCTCTCCTTATCATATAACACAAAAAAAATACAGAGCTCAGCTTTCTCTCTGTATATAATTATTTACGAACGCTTCTTCCTCTATATCCCCTATTTTTCACAGGGGTCGCCTCCTTCCCCTATTAATACCCATATATCCAGAGCTCAGCTTCTTCCTTCTATCATATAATCCTATAACAAAGCCCGCTTCCCTTTCTTTATAAACCCCTTTTATAAGAGGTTCCCCCCATCATATAACCCTATATATCACAGGCTCGGGTTCTTCCCTCTATCATATAAAAACTATTCACAGAGCTCAGTTTCTCTCCCTTATCCTTTTTAACACTGTATATCACAGAGCTTAGCTTCTCTCCTCTCTCATTAATAAATTCCACAGGCTTGTTCTCTCCCCTATCAATTAACCCTAATATATCAAAGCTAGTTCCTTTTCCCCTTTTTATAACCCTATGTATCAAGAGTTTACTTTTTCCCTCTATCATTAAAACCCCATAAAATTACAGAGTCGCTTCTTTCCTGTATCTTAACCCCATATTCACAGGCTCAGCTTTTTCCTGTTTCATATCCCTTTTATCACGAGCTCGCTTCTTTCCTGTATCTATAATCCTATTATCACAGAGCTCAGCTTCTCTCCCCTATCATATAACCTATATATCACAGAGCTTATCTTCTCTCCTCTATCATATAACCAGGGGCGTTGCTAGGGTCCTAAAACATCCGGGTCCCGGGCCCTTTGTGTTTTTCTGGGTAGGGCTGGGTTCACACGGCATTTTTCGCGCTTCATTGTGAACTGCGGATGTGTTTTTGTAGAGAAAAACCTTCTGTTCCTGTCACTAATTTTCTGCACATTCCACATAGAGCCCGTCCATCTCTTCAGCAGTCACTGTACAATGAAAATCAGGCCTGACAAATTTGCTTTTTTCAAAACCTCTCCCCTATGTATGACAGTGCAATATCCCACAGTCACCAAAAAATACACCTATACATGGAGCAAGTAGACCAGACGACTCATTGTAGTAAAAAAAAAAACTCCTACAAAACCAAGACCCAAAACTATTACTACTTAAGGTTCAAATAATTCTGCCAGACCCTGACCGAATGCGACCCCCCCACATGTGGCATCAGTTGTACATATACCACCTCCATACAGTGACCATATAGTGGTAGATACTAGTTGTATGTAGGCTCAGCAGAAATATCAGTGATTACACTGCAGTTACCTTTGGTGACGTACAGGAGACGCCTCTGAAGAGTTGTTCTCTCTCCCTTCATGTCCATCTGTCCCAGACACCACGACGTCTTCTACCGTCCACAACTCTTCACTGAAAAATGTACAAAACAAACATCTTAGACTCCTCATTTTATCAGCAATTTCTCTGCAAATTCCTATCTGTATACAAACTCCCCATCTATAGTGCCCCAAATGGTAATAATTACCCTCATGTAGGTAAATATTTGCCCCCTGTAGCCAGGTAGTAGCCCCCTTTAACCAAGTCATTAGCCCATCTAGCCAGGTTACTGCCCTCTGTAGCTAGGTTGCTGCCCCCTTTAGGCAGTAATATGCCCCCTTTAGCCAGTAATATGCTCCCCTTAGCCAATAATATGCCCTCCTCAGCCAGGTTATATGCCCCTTTAGCCAGTAATATGCTCTCTTAGCCATTAATATGCCCCCTTTAGCCAGTAATATGCTCCCCTTAGCCAGTAATATGTCCCCCATGGCCAGTGATATGCCTCCCATAACCAGTAATATGCCCCCCTATAGCCAGTAATATGCCTCCCATAGCCAGTAATATGCCACCCATAGCCAGTAATATGCCCCCATAGCCAGTAATATGCCCCTTATAGCCAGTAATATGCCCCCATAGCCAGTAATATGCCCCCAATAGCCAGTAATATGCCCCCATAGCCAGTAATATGCCCCCCATAGCCAGTAATATGCCCCCCATAGCCAGTAATATGCCCCCATAGCCAGTAATATGCCCCCATAGCCATTAATATGCCCCCCAGCCAGTAATATGCGCCCCATAGCCAATAATATGCCCCCCATAGCCAGTAATATGCCCCCCAGCCAGTAATATGCCCCCACCAGTACAGTCTGGCCAAAAGTTTTGAGAATGACACAAATATTATATTTTCACATGATCTGTTGCCCTCGGTTTTTATGTGTTTTTGTCAGATGTTTTTTATCACATACAGAAATACAACGCAATCATTTTAGTTTAACAAAGCTTTTATTGACAGTTAGAATGAGTTAATGCTGCAAGTCAATATTTGCAGTGTTGACCCTTCTTCTTCAGGACCTCTGCAATTCTCCCTGGCATGCTCTCAATCAACTTCTGGACCAAATCCTGACTGATAGCAGTCCATTCTTGCACAGCAATGCTTGCATTTTGTCACAATTTGTTGGTTTTTTGTTTGTCCACCCGTCTCTTGATGATTGACCACAAGTTCTCAAGGGGATTAAGATCTGGGAGTTTCCAGCCATGGACCCAAAATCTCTAGTTTTATTCCATGAGCCATTTAGTTATCACCTTTGCTTTATGGCAAGGTGCTCCATCATGCTGGAAAAGGCATTGTTGATCACCAAACTGCTCTTGGACGGTTGGGAGAAGTTGCTCTTGGAGGACATTCTGGAACCATCTTTATCATGGATGTGTTTTTAGGCAAGACTGTTAGAGAGCCTTGGGTGAAAAACAACCCCACACATGAATGGTTTCTGGATGCTTTATAGTTGGCATGAGACAAGACTAGTGGTATCGCTCACCTTGTCTTCTCCGAAGAAGCTGTTTTTCCAGATGTTCCAAACATCCGGAAAGGGGATTCATCTGAGAAAATGACTTTACTCCAGTCCTCAGCAGTCCACTCCCTGTACCTTTGGCAGAATAACAGTCTGTCCCTGATGTTTTTTCTGGGGAGAAGTGGCTTCTTTGCTGCCCTCCTTGACACCAGGCCTTGCTCCATGAGTCTCCGCCTCACAATGCGTGCAGATGCACTCACACCTGCCTGCTGCCATTCCTGAGCAAGCTCTGCACTGCTGGTAGCCCGATTCCGAAGCTGAAACACTTTAAGAGATGGTCCTGGCGCTTTGCTGGTCTTTCTTGGGCGCCCTGGAACCTTTTTGGCAACAATGGAACCTCTTCCCCTTTAATTCCTTGATTGATGCGATAGATTGTTGACTGAGGTGCAATCTTTCTAGCTGCGATACTCTTCCTGTTAGGCCAGTTTTGTGCAGTGCAATGATGACTGCACGTGTTTCTTTAGAGATAACCATGGTTAACAGAAGAGAAACAATGAGCCAAGCACCAGCCTCCTTTTAAAGTGTCCAGTGGTGTATTCTTACTTAATCATGACAGATTGATCTCCACCCTGTCCCATCACACCCACATCTGTTTTTAATGGAAAATCCCGAAACGATGTTAGCTGGTCCTTTTAAGGCAGGCCTGCAATGAAGTTGAAATGTGTTTTGGGAAAAAAATGTTCATTTTCTAGGAAACTATTGACTTTGCAATTAATTGCTGTTAAGCTGATCACTCTTTATAACATTCTGGAGTATATGCAAATTGCCATTATAAAACCTGTTGCAGTAGACTTTGTAAAAATTTACATTTGTATCATTCTCAAAACTTTTGGCCATCACTGTAATATGCCCCCCATAGCCAGTAATATGCCCCCCAGCCAGTGATATGCCCCCTAGCCATTGATATGCCCCCCAGCCATTGATATGCCCCCCATAGCCAGTAATATGCCCCCCAGCCAGTGATATACCCCCCCCAGCCAGTGATATGCCCCCCAGCCATTAATATGCCCCCCAGCCAGTGATATGCCCCCATAGCCAGTAATATGCCCCCCATAGCCAGTAATATGCCCCCAGCCAGTAATATGCCCCCCAGCCAGTAATATGCCCCCATAGCCAGTAATATGCCCCCATAGCCAGTAATATGCCCCCATAGCCATTAATATGCCCCCCAGCCAGTAATATGCCCCCCATAGCCAGTAATATGCCCCCATAGCCATTAATATGCCCCCCAGCCAGTAATATGCCCCCAGCCAGTAATATGCCCCCCATAGCCAGTAATATGCCCCCATAGCCATTAATATGCCCCCCAGCCAGTAATATGCCCCCCATAGCCAGTAATATACCCCCCATAGCCAGTAATATGCCCCCCAGCCAGTGATATGCCCCCTAGCCATTAATATGCCCCCAGCCATTAATATGCCCCCATAGCCATTAATATGCCCCCCCAGCCATTAATAGGCCCCACAGCCAGTGATATGCCCCCCAGCCAATTATATGCCCCCCAGCCAGTGATATGCCCCCCAGCCATTGATATGCCCCCCCAGCCAGTGATATGCCCCCCCAGCCAGTGATATGCCCCCAGCCAGTGATATGCCCCCAGCCAGTGATATGACCCCCAGCCAGTGATATGCCCCCCCAGCCAGTGATATGCCCCCCAGCCAGTGATATGCCCCCCATAGCCAGTGATATGCCCCCCCAGCCAGTGATATGCCCCCCAGCCATTAATATGCCCCCCTGTAGCCAGTGATATGCCCCCCTGTAGCCAGTGATATGCCCCCCAGCCATTAATATGCCCCTCTGTAGCCAGTGACATGCCCCCCCCCCAGCCAGTGATATGCCCCCCATAACCACTGATATGCCCCCCATAACCAGTGATATGCCCCCCAGCCAGTGATATGCCCCCACCAGCCAGTGATATGCCCCCTAGCCATTAATATGTCCCCCTGTAGCCAGTGATATGCCCCCCAGCCAGTGATATGCCCCCCAGCCATTAATATGCCCCCATAACCAGTGATATGCCCCCAGCCAGTGATATTCCCCCCAGCCATTAATATGCCCCCCTATAGCCAGTGATATTCCCCCCAGCCAGTGATATGCCCCCCATAACCAGTGATATGCCCCCCAGCCAGTGATATGCCCCCCCAGCCAGTGATATGCCGCCTAGCCATTAATATGCCCACCTGTAGCCAGTGATATGCCCCCCATAACCAGTGATATGCCCCCCAGCCAGTGATATGCCCCCAGACATTAATATGCCCCCCTGTAGCCACTGATATGCCCCTCAGCCAGTGATATGCCCCCCAGCCATTAATATGCCCCTCTGTAGCCAGTGATATGCCCCCCAGCCAGTGATATGCCCTCCAGCCATTAATATGCCCCTCTGTAGCCAGTGACATGCCCCCCCAGCCAGTGATATGCCCCCCATAACCAGTGATATGCCCCCATAACCAGTGATATGCCCCCCAGCCAGTGATATGCCCCCCCAGCCAGTGATATGCCCCCTAGACATTAATATGCCCCCCTGTAGCCAGTGATATGCCCCCCAGCCAGTGATATGCCCCCCAGCCATTAATATGCCCCCCATAACCAGTGATATGCCCCCCAGCCAGTGATATGCCCCCCAGCCATTAATATGCCCCCCTATAGCCAGTGATATGAAGCCCAGCCAGTGATATGCCCCCCAGCCATTAATATGCCCATCTGTAGCCAGTGACATGCCCCCCAGCCAGTGATATGCCCCCCATAACCAGTGATATGCCCCCCAGCCAGTGATATGCCCCCCCAGCCAGTGATATGCCCCCTAGCCATTAATATGCCCCCCCAGCCAGTGATATGCCCCCCATAACCAGTGATATGCCCCCCAGCCAGTGATATGCCCCCCAGCCATTAATATGCCCCCCTGTAGCCACTGATATGCCCCTCAGCCAGTGATATGCCCCCCAGCCATTAATATGCCCCTCTGTAGCCAGTGATATGCCCCCCCCAGCCAGTGATATGCCCCCCAGCCATTAATATGGCCCTCTGTAGCCAGTGATATGCCCCCCATACACAGTGATATGCCCCCCATAACCAGTGATATGCCCCCATAACCAGTGATATGCCCCCCCAGCCAGTGATATGCCCCCCCAGCCAGTGATATGCCCCCTAGCCATTAATATGTCCCCCTGTAGCCAGTGATATGCCCCCCAGCCAGTGATATGCCCCCCAGCCATTAATATGCCCCCCATAACCAGTGATATGCCACCCAGCCAGTGATATGCCCCCCAGCCATTAATATGCCCCCCCTATAGCCAGTGATATGCCCCCAGCCAGTGATATGCCCCCCAGCCATTAATATGCCCCTCTGTAGCCAGTGATATGCCCCCCAGCCAGTGATATGCCCCCCAGCCAGTGATATGCCCCCTAGCCATTAATATGCCCCCCTGTAGCCAGTGATATGCCCCCCCAGCCAGTGATATGCCCCCCAGCCATTAATATGCCCCCTGTAGCCCATGATATGCCCCTCAGCCAGTGATATGCCCCCCAGCCATTAATATGCCCCTCTGTAGCCAGTGATATGCCCCCCAGCCAGTGATATGTCCCCCATAGCTAATAAAAAAAAAATAAAAAATAAATACTTACCTAATTAGGCACGGTCCGCGTGTCCAGGTCTTGCAGCTGGTGAACGGTGTAAGCAGCGTGATGTCATCACGCTGCTTACGCCGTCTCACGGGGCCCGGACCTCCTCAGCTGGCAGAGCTGCCGGCTTAGAGGATCCCAGCGTCGCAGGGGGCATGAGGCAAGCGGTGCGTCACGCCCCCTGCGACGCCGATATGTATGTACAGCGCTTACCAAGCGCCATACATACAGGGGAGAAGACAGGACGGGAACGATCCGTCCTGCCTCCTCCCCGACTCTGACTGCGCCGCCGCTGTGAAACAGCCGTGCAGTCAGAGATCCGCGGGCGCCGCCCGCACCAAGGATCGCTCCAGGCCCATGGCAGCGGCCTGAAGACACAGACATTCGGGGCACAGGCAGATTTAACATACAGAAAATGGGACATTACTTACTCAAAAAAACACTCCAATTCTTTGGGGCTTGTTAACAGCTCAATGGCTGAACAAACATGAACCCAGTAGCTAGCAACTTTGCCATTTATGCTGACTGGGAAAAAGATCACATGTGCAGCTAATTGCTAGAGCAACATGAAAAAAACTGCACACCAACTTTAACACCTATTCACACCAGCATGCAGAAAAGCCGCAGTATAATGCATGGGGAGAGTGCACAGATGCAAAGTAACCAATGAAACAACCACTCACTCGACCTCAGTGCATGAGGGGGGTGGTTGCTGGTACTACAATTGCATATAATAAGGCGATACAAAAGTGTGCCATAAATATAGGTACGTGTGGTGCACCATGCTGGCTTGCAACCTATTAGTGACACCCATACTATTAGACCAGGCGGGCTGCCCAGCATTTTCTAAGTGTTTTTTTGAGTAAGTAATGTCCCATTTTCTGTATGTTTTTTTCTGTAAAGTTGTTAGTGTAGGGACTCACAAGACATGAGGAGCCGTGACGAGGCTTGTGAGCTTGTGTTATGGGGCCCCATTACCCACTCATACCTCATATTTAATATTTTTCCAGTATGCCCTTTTTTATTTGCCCAAAAGTGCTGGGGAGCAGAGTGTGCCAGTGTTGTGTTGGACACTTAGAAAATGCTGGGCAGCCCGCCTGGTCTAATAGTATGGGTGTCACTAATAGGTTGTAAGCCAGCATGGTGTACCACACGTATCTATATTTATGGCACACTTTTGTATCGCCTTATTATATGCAATTATAGTACCGGCAACCACCTCCCTCATGCCCTGAGGTTGTGTGAGTGATTGTTTCATTGATTTCTTTGCATCTGTGCAATCTCCCCATGCATTATACTGCGGCTTTTCTGCATGCTGGTGTGAATAGGTGTTAAAAGTTGGTGTGCAGTTTTTCATCTTGCTCTAGCAATTAGCTGCACATTTGATCTTTTTCCCAGTCAGCATAAATGGCAAAGTTGCTAGCTACTGGGTTCATGTTTGTTCAGCCATTGAGCTGTGAACAAGCCCCAAATAATGGGAGTGTTTTTTTGAGTAAGTAATGTCCCATTTTCTGTATGTTTTTTCTGTAAAGTGTTAGTGTAGGGACTCACAAGACATGAGGAGCCGTGACGAGGCTTGTGAGCTTGTGTCATGGGGCCCCATTACCAACTAATACCCCATATTTAATATTTTTCCAGTATGCCCTTTTTTATTTGCCCAACAGTGCTGGGGAGCAGAGTGTGCTAGTGTTGTGTTGGACACTTAGAAAATGCTGGGCAGCCCGCCTGGTGCAGTTTTTCATCTTGCTCTAGCAATTAGCTGGACATGTGATCTTTTTCCCAGTCAGCATAAATGGCAAAGTTGCTAGCTACTGGGTTCATGTTTGTTCAGCCATTGAGCTGTTAACAAGCACAGGCAGATTTATTCGGGGCTCGTGCCCCGAGTGAATCTGCCTAGCGACGCCCCTGCATATAACCCTATATATCACAGAGCTCAGTTCCTCTCCTCTACCATATAACCCTATATACCACAGAGTTCAGCTTCTCTCCTCTATCATATAACCTATATATCACAGAGCTTAGCTTCTCTCCGCTATCATATAACCCATACATGCCAACTCTCCCGTTTTTGGTGGGGGGGTCCCACTATTTGGGGTCCCCCCTGCCCTCCCGGGGGAGTTGGCATTTCTCCCGCCGCCAGCAGGTGGCGGGGGTCCTTTAAATGACCGCGGCGCCGGAGTAGCGCTAGTGCGCTACTCCGGCGCCGCCGATTCGTTCCCACGGGCGGGTGAAGCGGGCGCAGGGTCCGCTCACCCGCCCGCGGTCTCACTGTGCGGGGAGGAGGCAGGAGGGAGTGCTCCCTCCTCACCCTGTATGTCCGGCGCTGCTGCGCGCCGTGCGTACAGGTCATCGGCGCAGGGGAAATGACGCGCGGCTGCTCTCATTCCCCCTGCGTCGCTGAGGAGATCGGCAGGAGCCTGGTCAGGTAAGTGGAATTTATTATTTTATTTTATTAACTACATGGGGGGCTCTGCCTGGCTACAATGGGGGGGGTGGGGTCTACCTGGCTGGCTACAATGGGGGCAACTACCTGGCTGGCAACAATGGGGGCAACTACCTGGCTGGCTACAATGGGGGCAACAACCTGGCTGGCTACAATGGGGGCAACTACCTGGCTGGCTACAATGGGGGCAATACCTGGCTGACTACAATGGGGGCAACGACCTGGCTGGCTACTAAAGGGGGCAACTACCTGGCTGGCTAACAAAGGGGGGCATCTACCTAGCTACAGAGGGGGCATCTACCTTGCTAAAAGGGGGCATCTACCTGCCTGTAAGGGGCACTACCTGGTTTATGGGGGCTACTACCTGGCTATAAGGGCATCTACCTGGCTTTCTTCCAAAGTCATTATGTAGTTAGGCGGAGTGGGTGTGGCTTTTTGAAGGGGCGTGGCACATAAAAGATGGGCGTGTCCATGCAAATTTTTGCTGCTACGCGCATAGCGCGCCGCCATCTTTGGTCTCCTGCTTTTCCATTTTCAAAAGTTGGCAACTATGATATAACCCTATATATCACAGAGCTTAGCTTCTCTCCTCTATCATATAACCCTATATATCACAGAGTTCAGCTTCTCTCCTCTGTCATATGACCATATATATCACAGAGCTTAGCTTCTCTCCTCTATCATATAACCCTATATATCACAGAGTTCAGCTTCTCTCCTCTGTCATATGACCATATATATCACAGAGCTCAGCTTCTCTCCTCTATCATATAATCCTATATGTCACAGAGCTCAGCTCCTCTCCTCTATCATATAACCCTATATATCACAGAGCTCAGCTTCTCTCCTCTATCATATAACCAGGGCCGTTCCTAGGGGCGGGCGCAGAGCCAGCAGCTGCCGGTGCAGGAAGGAGACGGGACGGATCGTTCCCGTCCTGCCTCCTCCCCTGTATCAGTTTTGCAGGGGCGCACGGCTTTCACCGCGCCCCCTGTGACGCTCGATCTCCTCGGCTGGCAGCTCTGCCGCCAAGGAGATCTCTGGGAGCTCCGTGACAGTGTAAGCGGCATGGTGACATCATGCCACTTACACTGCTTTGCAGCTTCCGGAGCTGGACGCGGGGACCGAGGTCTGGTAAGTAATTTTTTTTTATTTTAGAATTAGCTACAGGGGGCATCCACTGGCTACAGGGGGCATCTATTGGCTAAAGGGGGCATCTACTGGCTACAGGGGGCATCCACTGGCTACAGAGGACATCTACTGGCTACAGGGGGGCATCTACTGGCTACAGGGAGGGATCTACTGGCTCCAGGGGGCATCTACTGTCTACATGGGGGCATCTACTGCCTACATGGGGGCATCCACTGGCTACAGGTTGCATCTTCTGACTACAGGTGGCATCTACTGGCTACAGGGGGGCATCCACTGGCTACAGGGGCATCCACTGGCTACAGGGGGCATCTACTGGCTACAGGGGCATCTACTGGCTACAGGTGGCATCTACTGGCTACAGGGGCATCTACTGGCTACAGGGGTCATCTACTGGCTACAAGGGGCATCACTGGCTACAGGGGGCATCTACTGGCTACAAGGGGGCATCACTGGCTACAAGGGGGCATCACTGGCTACAGGGTGGCATCACTGGCTACAGAGGGCATCTACCTGGCTACAGGGGGCATCAACTGGCTAGAGGGGGGCATCATTGGCTACAGGGGGCATCAACTGGCTACAGGGGCATCAACTGGTTACAAGGGGGGCATCAACTGGCTACAGGGGGCTACTACCTGGCTATAGGGGGCTACTATGTGGCTACAGGGGGCATATTACATGGCTACCATATGAAGTGCTATAGATGAGTTTGTATAGAGATAGGAATTGGTAGAGAAGTGCTGATAAATTGAGGAGTCTTAAGATGCTTGTTTTGTAAATTTTACGGTGAAGAGTCGGGAGTAGTCATCATGGCGTCTGGGACAGATGAAGAAGAAGAAGAGAAAGAGAGCAACTCTTCAGAGACGTCTCCTGTGAGTCACTAGATATAACTTTACTGTAATCGATTATGTGTCTGCAGAGCCTGTGTGCAGCTGGTATCCACCACTATATGGTCACTGTATGCCGGTAATATTGGTTGTAGTATAATGGTTTGCATTCAGCAATGGTCAGTTTGTATTATTTGGTCACTATGTGCTGGTGATATGTGGTCATGGTGTGGTATTATTCGGTCACTATGTGTTGGTGATATGTGGTCTTAGTGGTCTTGGGATTCTGGTTGGTGTAGCGGTGTTATTTGGTAACTGTATGACTATTATTTAGTAGTTTTATATGTAGCAGATTGTGGTAAAGCTTTTTGTATATTTTGGCTTTGGTTTATGGTGATGCACTGTGGCTCCATATGTTACGGGTGTAGGTGGGGGGGGGAAACGAAATTTCTTCACCTCGCCCTGAGTGAAATTTAGCCTAGGAACTGCCCTGCATATAACCCTATATATCACAGAGCTTAGCTTCTTTCCTGTATCATATAACCCCATATATCACAGAGCTCAGCTTCTCTCTTCTATCATATAACCCTATATATCACAGAGCCCAGCTTCTCTCCTCTATCATATAATCCTGTGGTATCCCACTAATGTGTTGAAGTTTGTATATGTTGTTCCTGTGAATATGTGTATACTGTGCTTTGTAAATTTAAGTAATGTACTGTGCAAGAGTCCCAGCCAAGGGTTAACTTTGTTAGATCCACCCACAGCACAGGGCATCTGGGGGGTGGAGACAGGGGAGAGGAACAGGATGTGAAGTGAGCCAGGGAGGCGGGGCATGCCATGTGGCCAGAGGAGCTGGTGAGGGATGTGCAAGAAGCAGAGAGAGAGACAGTGCTGTGGAAAAGAGGGGAGACTAGGTGGCTGTGAGACCCTGTTGTAAAAAGGAAAGAAACTGCTGTTGTACTGTGATCTGCACTGTGAAGGAACTACCTCCAGTAAAGTTTGTGTTTGCATCTTCTATTTGACTGGTACCATCTTTATCCACTCAACATCCATTACAAATTCTAGCGTCCACGAACAGGATTCAAATGACCTCTGTGACCTTGGAAGACTTTATTTCTGCACCAGTCTAACATCATACAGTTAGAGGAGGTAAGCAGAACTGCACCACGGTATACTACAGCCCCATTAACAATGTCTACAGAAGGGGATGGTGAACAGCCCAGCACTAGTGGGTTTTCTGCTGCAGTACAAACCATGCCACTAACAATGCCTTACTATTTGGGAGCACCTTGGCTCCCTAGTTATAAAGGGGAACCAGACAGCCTCAGAGACTTTAAAGAAAAGATCTTAGCCATGTTAAGACTGTACCCAGTTACCCCTGAGCAAAAGGTGGAAATACTGATTGGCCAGCTGCAAGGTTCTGCACTAAGGGAAGTGAACGCATGGCCCTCAACAGAAAAGAAATCGGCTGAGCAAGTCCTTGAGAGACTGAGCACAATCTTTGACACCAGAACTGTATCAGAATTAAAAATGAGATTCTTTAGCAGGAGGCAGCAGTCACATGAATCTTTAAGAGACTATGCCCTAAGTTTACAAGAAGCCCTCCATGCCATTATGCAAGTTGATCCTGCTGAAGTAACAAATGCTGACAGAACACTGAGGGAACAGTTCATTGAAGGAGTAATGTCAGAGGGGACTAAACTGCCATTGAAAATGCTCTCTCTCCAGTATCCAGATTGCAGTTTCTTAGACTTCAAAAAGATGGCTATAAAGGTTATGACTGTGGAGACAGCCTCAAGAGCCACATTAATTGTGATAGTGCCCCTGCTCAGGCTAGAAACTTCAGTGAAAGTTCAGAAGATTACCATTAGGGCATGTCCCCACGGCAAGGGTTTTCGGCCGGTTTTTCAGCCGGTTTGGGTTTTCATTGAAAAACCCAAAAAA
>JAODAL010036927.1:0-41043 GCA_025379985.1 Phyllomedusa bahiana
ATTAACAAAAAATACTTTGTAAAAAAAATTCCCCTCTATAAATGCTGTAGGGGGGCTGTACCAGCAAACCCCGGGGAACCATGGTCTAAAGGGGGGGTTTGGACGTTGGAGACCTTTTCCCCGCGGGACCTTTAAAAACATTTGCAGATCTCTAACCCAGTCTCTCCCCCAATTCGAAATTTCATGTTTACCTACAGTTAAACATGCCATCCCCTCCTTCCCTGACCCCCTCCCACAATACCCATCCCCTTTCCACCTTTTTCAATTGATGATATTGCCCCAAAAAGGGGGTTGGCAAGCTTCCCTAAAATAATGAAAATGGAAGAGGGGCAAAGCTTGAGTACATGATCAAAGGGGAACGGAGCTGTCCAAGTCTTTTACAGTGGGGAATGGGGGGAAGCGGCGCTTCAGTCGCTGGCATCCAACTGCTTTAACCACTTAGCCCTATCGGGGAAGATTCACCTCCGTGGTCCCCTCACCCGGCCCGGCAGCTCTATTTTCCCAGGTATTCCAAAGATGTGCTGGAAAAATTTTCGGCGCAGCGGCCCCCCTAAATAGTGGGGGGGTCATCCCCCTATGTTGACCCTATGGTCTAGGTAGAAGGCTTTTAAAACTCTTTTTGCCTTCGTTTATTCTTTGCAGGAGTTGCTCTGCTGGTTTTGGGAACATATGAGTTCCGTACTCCCACCAAACAGTGATCCAACATATTCTTGGGCCGCGGATTTTTTTTACCCTTTCCCTTGGAAAGCCCACTACCCCCCCAGATTTTAAAGAGGTCCAGACAGAGAAACACCCAATTCCATAGTGAAATTAATCTATTACCCCCTCACTACTTTCAAAAAGAAAGCAAACTGGAACTGGGGGGACTCGACCTCGCCAAAAGATATCCACAATCGAAAACTGTCATTTCAGTAGGGCATAGGAACCTTTTTTATACTATAAGATTCTTTGGGTTTTTTTTTTTACCTCAAATTGGGAGACTTATTTTATACTGGACTTATTTTAACCTTCATGATTCTCTCGTTTAATGAGGAAAAATGGCCTGTTATGTTATGGTTTTTTTTTTCCGTTTTTCCTTTTTTACTTTTACGTGTTAGGGAAAATGCTTTTTTTTTTCCCTTTCAATTTAAAAACTTAATGTTTAAAAAAAAAAATCTTTAAATTCCTTTTCTGAAAAATGGGATTTAAAAAGAGCGCCAAAGGTTTTAAGAAACCCTGCTGTACGCACTTCCTTGGGCCCCCCTCCGTTTCCATTTATCGAAATCTTGGGTTTTATTTCTTGCCCGTGTGGGTTGAAAGGGGTGTTCCTGAATTGTTGGAAAATTTTATGCCAATACCCTTTGGGGAAAAATGTTTACATAGAAAATTGGTGACGTGTACTTATTTTACCCGCTGTATGTGCCCTTTGCTCTCAATAGCCTAACACAGAGTCTTGTACAGCATAATCTATATTCATTGACAAAAAAAATGCACCGAGAAGAATTGTTTAAAATCGAATAAAACTTTTTTTTAATATATAAAAGGGAATTAACAATGATATATGTAAGTGTTTAAACGCCCTGGGGGACTGGAGTCCCTAACCCCACCAATGGAAAGTGGTTCGGGGGGCTACGCTTATTCCCCCCCAGGGGTACAGGGAATTTCCCTATGGGATTCTGTGGCACAGATGTTGCAGCTGGAACTGTAGATCCTGCTTACTAATAGGTTGCCATAACTGGCATCCCAGTTGGTTCCATAGATGTTCAAATGGCAATAAAATTGCCGACCGGGAAGGCCAAGGAAGTGTTGCAATCTGATGGAGACATTCCTGGAAAATCCTAGCTATGTTTCGGGGCAAGCATTATCCTGCTGAAAAATGGCAGCTGGAAGTTATGACATGAGGAGCAATAAATGTGGCCACATTGCACAAATGAAAAAATACCAATAGAACAACTACTCACTTACCCTCAGTGCATGAGGGGTGGTTGCTGGTACTACAGTTGCATATAAATAAGGCGATACAGAAGGGTGCCATAAATACAGATACGTGTGGTGCACCATGCTGGCTTGCAGCCTATTAGTGACGCCCATACTATTAGATTAGGTGCGCTGCCCAGCACTCTCTGGGTGTCCAACACAAAATACAGACACCCTCTGCTCCCCAGCATTCTTGGACAGATAAAAAATATGACATACTGGAAAAATGTTAAATAAGAGGTATTAGATGGTACAGGGGTCCCAATACGCAAGCTCGCAACCGGCGTCAACAGTCCTCATGTCTTGCGATTATAGAAGTCCTCAACACAAAGCTTGCATATTCAAACCTGACTGGCATCAGTTCTCAAACAGAACTTGGATTCCTCACTAAAGATGAAAGGATTCCAGTTTGTAGTAATCCAAGTTTCTTGTTTACACCACAAACAAAGGCTGCGGTGGCTTATTGTTAATAACAGGATATGTAAAAGAATGTTCTGAGTCCAATGATTCGCCTCCTCTCAGAGTAAGTTAACTGGGCAGAATGTCTTCAACTGCTAGAGGCAGCTGCTGCCTGACACTGGCTGCTACAGTTAAGTTTACTGTCCACCAGGATTCCCAAGTCCTTCTCCATGTCACTTTTACCCAGTGTTTTAAACTAAAAAGTGACACAATTACAAAACTGAAACACAAAAAAACGTGTAAAACAGATTTTTATTTTTTTTAGTTTTACTGTTTTCCCGACCATTATAAAAATAATGTGTAATGTAAAAATTACATAAAATAAATCTTTATATCAGTTTAAAAAAGTAAAAAAAAAAAAAAATTAATACAATAGCGGAGTGCATATCCAACTACTATACAAGTCAGTAGGAAAAACAATGCAAAATCCAGGTGCGTATCAACATTAAAAAATCATATTTATTAGGAACAATTACAAAGTTTCCATAGGTGCAACATCCATTCTTTCCAACGCGTTTTGAGCTCCATGTAACTCTTACTCAAAGCATAGAATGGATGTTGCACCTATGGAAACTTTTTAAGTGTTCCTAATAAAAATGAATTTTTATGTTGATACCCAGATTTTACATTGTTTTTTCTACTGACTTGTATAGTAGTTGGATATGCCTGTCACCAGCAATGCTTTCATATATGACATGATTGTACTGTCATAGTTGCCAACTTTTGAAAGTGGAAAAGCAGGAGATTGAAGAGGGCGGCGCGCTACGCGTGCCGCGGCAAAACATTTGCATGAACACGCCCATCTTTTTGGTGTGCATGCCCCTTCAAAAAAGCCACACCCACACCACCTAACTGCATAACGACTTTGGAAGAAAGCCAGGTAGATGCCCCTCTAGCCAGGTAGTACCCTATAGCCGGGGGTAGTAGCCCCCCATAACCGGGTAGTGCCCCTTACAGGCAGGTAGATGCCCATTTGTAGCATGTAGATGCCCCCTTGTAGCCAAAGTAGATGCCCCCTTGCAGCAGGTAGAGCCCCCTCTGTAGCCAGGTAGAGCCCCCCTATAAGCAGGTAGATGCCCCTTTGTTGTCAGGTAGATGCCCCCTTTGTTGTAGGTAGTTTCCCCTTTGTTGTCAGGTAGTGCCCCCTTTGTTGTCAGGTAGTTGGCCCCCTTTGTAGCCATGTGGATGCCCCCATTCTTGTCAGGTAGATGCCCCCTTTTTTGTCAGGTAGTTGCCCCCTTTCTTGTCAGGTAGATGCCCCCTTTCTAGCCATGGAGTTGCCCCCCTTTGTAGCCAGGTAGATGCTCCCTTTGTTGTCAGGTAGTGCCCCTTTTGTTGTCAGGTATTGCCCCCTTTGTTGTCAGGTAGATGCCCCCTTTGTTGTCAGGTAGAGCCCCCTTTGTTGTCAGGTAGAGCCCCCTTTGTTGTCAGGTAGAGCACCCTTTGTTGTCAGGTAGAGCCCCCTTTGTTGTCACGTAGTTGCCCCCTTTGTTGTTAGGTAGTTGCCCCCTTTATTGTCAGGTAGTGCTCCCTAATAGCCAGGTAGGGCCCCCCTATAGCTAATAAAAATAAAATAATAAAAGCCACTTACCTCACCAGGCTCCCTGCAGCCCGGCCATATCCGGACATCTCCCGGCCGACCGACTCAGCGTCACAGGGGGAGTGAGTGCAACCACGCGTCACACCCCTTGCGACCTGATCTGTATGTACAGTGCACACCGGCGCTGTACATTCAGGGGGGGAAGGGAGGAGGGGAACGATCCCTCCTGCCTCCTCCCTGTACGGCAGCTGCACGGAGCGTGCAGCTGCTGACTGACTGTGCGGCTGCGGCCACACAAATCAGTGAGACTCGCCGGGCGGGTGAGCGGCCGCTTCACCCACCTGTAGGAGCGGCCCGGCGGCGCCAGAATAGCGCACCAGCGCTACTCTGTCACCGCGGTCATTTAAAGAGCCCCCGCTGCCTGCTGGCGGGAGGTTCGCCAACTCTGCCGGGGTGGCGGGGGGTGGAACCCCCATTAGCGGGACCCCCCCGCCAAAAGCGGGAGAGTTGGCACGTATGTTGTACTGTATACAGTATGCCAGCTTGTCATTGTTTGGTGAGGCAGGATGGCAGTATGGTAGGAGGGAGACTGGGAAACGAATTTGAAATTGGATCTAGGACCTTCTTGCTACAGCGTTGCTTGCCAAATACAGATTACTGATAGTATAATGGTTGTTACTTCAGTTCTGCAATGTTTGTTTGCAGATACTTCTGCTTTTGCATGCAAGAACTTTATGTGAAATCTTTATTTACCGGGTTTCTGTCCTGCAGCAAATAATCTTGGTATTTTTCTCTTGCTCCGGGAATCATACATTTTAAATTGATGGATTAGCCTCCAGACTGTCTTCAGGTAGTCAAAGGCATTTGCCACCATCCCAAAATTTTACTCTGCTGGGATAAAAACAAGTGTGCAGCAAAGTTCAGTCAGCTAAAATACTGTTTTCCCTTTTTCAGATAAAATTTTCTGCGGGCAAAAAAAACCCCCTTTCAGTTCTTAGCGGGGAAAGGGAAAATACGACGATAATCATAGCTTCTGAAGATTATGCACTAAACAGTATATCATAGTTAAAATGGTTTTCCCATCTCTTACATTTATGGCATATAAATTGGGCTATCCCAAAAAATGTCTGATACATACGGGCCCCTTTCTCGTGACCCGCCCCTTATTTTTGGGAAATTGCCCCCCAAAACCCTTAAAAAAAAATGAAGGGTTTTGCACGGGGAAATCCCAGAGCATAGCGAGCCCACCCCATTTCACTGTACTCTTTTACCCCCTTTAAAACCCGGGGGTGTTGCTAGGTTCCCAAAACCCATCCTGGGCTCGGCCCCCTTAAATTTTTTCCCTGGGGTGGGGTTTGTGTTCAACGGAATTTTTTTGCGCCTCATGGGAAAAAACTGGGTTGTATTTTTCAGAAAAAAACCTTTTTGTATGTAGGTCGGGGAAAAATATAATGACTACACTGCGGGTTACATTTATTTGACTTCCCAGGAAAAGTTCTGAAGGTTTTTTTCTCTTTCCCCTTTTTCTCCACCCGGCCCCAAGCCATGATGATTTTAAACCGTCCACAACTCTTCACTGAAAAATTTACAAAAAAAAACATTTTGGGGACTCCTCTTTTTATCAGATTTTTTCTACAATTTCCTATCTCTATAAAAAATTTTCCCCACCTTTTAGGCCCCAAATGGAAAAAAATTACCCCCTTTGTAGGTAAATTTTGCCCCCCTTTTCCCGGGTTTAGTAGCCACTGTAGCCAGGTTGTGCCCTCTTTAGCCAAGTATTTGGGCCCCCTCTGGGACGGGTTTATTACCCCCTTACCCAGGTTATCCCCTCTGTGGGTAGGTTCCCCCCCTTTTTTGGGCATTTAATTTCCCCCTTGTAGCCGGGTTTTACTGCCCCCTTTTCCCAGAAATTAGGCTCTGGTAGCCCATTTTTTTTCCCCCCTGTACCCCGGGTTTATTTCCCCCCCTTACCCATTATTATGCCCCTCTTAGCCAGGTAATATGCCCCTTAGCAGGTAATATCCCCCCCCTTAGCCGGTTTTAATTCCCCCCTTTAGCTGGTAATATCCCCCCCTTTAGTTTGGAAATTATCCCCCCTGTAGCCAGTAATATGCCCCTCTGTAGCCAGTGATATGCCCCCTGTAGCCATGTTTATCCCCCCTCTGAAGCCAGTGATATCCCCCCCTGAAAGCCAGTAATATCCCCCTCTTTACCCGGTGATATCCCCCCCTGAAACCCGTGAAAAGGGCCCCCCTTTAGCCAGTGATATGCCCCTCTGTAGCCAGTGATATGCCCCTCTGTACCCAGTGATTTTGCCCCTCTTTTACCCAGTGATATGCCCCCTGACCCAGTGATATCCCCTTCTGTGGGAAAGTGATTCCCCCCCCTGTAGCCATTTAAATTATCCCCCCCTTTGTGCGTGATATGCCCCTCTGTAGCCATTTTATATGCCCCCATAGCCCAATACTATCCCCCCTTTGTACCCAGTGTTTACCCCCATCCTAATAAAAAATAAAATAAAAAAAAATTTCTCCCCCTCACCCAAGGGGTCCGCGCGTCCAGGTCCTGCGCTTGAGAACGGTGTAAGCAGCGTGATGTCATTCGCTGGGTTACGGCCCCTCTCCCCGGGGGGCCCCAGACTCCTCGGCCGGCCCGAGGTGCGGCTTAGAGGTTTCCCCGCGTCGCAGGGGGGGTTTATGAAACGATGCCCTCAGCCCCCTGTGACGCTGAGGGGTTTTTGTACAGCGCCTTCCAAGAAATGTAATACAGGGGAGGGAAAACGGATGGTACCGGGCCATCCTGGGCTCTGACTGCCCCGGCCGGGGGTGAAAGGGGGGCAGTCAGAGACAGGGGCGCCGGGCCCCCACTGAGGAGTTTCTCCAGGCCCAAAAGGCTCGGGGACCCCAAAAGAATCTGCCTGGCGACCCCCCCTGAAAAGAACAAAAAAAAAGAGTGCTGGGTATGAGAAAAAAACCTCTCCATTCTCTATGGTCAGGTTGTTTCTATCTTCTTACCCGAAAGTTAGAATATGAAAATAACCCTTTAAGGGGGGTTTTCCAACCTTTTAAAAAAAGCCTGGCTTTTGGGAAAATTTTAAACCCCTTCTGAAAATTTAAGCCAGCCTTGTGGTCAGCAGATGACTATGTGTCACATTCTAACAGGGTAGAATGCCAGGTTATGATGTGGTCCTTGGACCAACCCCGAGGGATAGGGTGGTGCCCGGTTTGGGGACCACGAAAGGGAAAAATGAAGTTTTAAGGAGAACCGGAGACCCCCGCAAGGCTGAAAGGACTTTGCTCTGGAGATCATCCAGATCGCTACCCCTGACGTGGCTACTTGCGGTTGACAGCTGAAGTTTAGGAAAAAAAGACCCAAAGGGCGTTTGGGAGGGTTTAATGGTCATGGCTTGTTTGCCTTAGATTTGGGGAAAAGGTCCCAGGCAGGGACAGTGGGGAGGGCAACAGTATAGTAGCAGGGTACTGGAAAAGCAGCAGCTTCCAAACAGACAGGAGGGCAAGCTCTATGGAGGGCATCAATGAACTGACTCTGAGGCAGGGGCAGGAAGTTCCTTTTAACACAAGGGGTCACAAGTGATTAGCTGGGTAATTTGAACACTGTCCCTTTAAAATATTTTTTTCACACCGCATGCGATTATGGGGGAAGCCGAAAAGGGACAGATATGGCCAAATCAAAACGGAGAGGAGTGGGGAAACAGGCGGTTTTTGCTACGGGCACCGCAGCTGGGACCACCGCACAGCAGCAGGTGCAGAGACCGGGGATATAGCTGGGACACAGCGATGCCCTCGGCTCAGAACAGGTGCCGCGGTATGGACCGTGACAGTATGTTATGCTTCAAAGACCCCTGGGATCGATGAGCATTCATTTCATTTATATAGCATCATTATGTTCCACAGCGCTGTACAGAGATTTTCATTATTCACATTGGTCTATGCCCTCATTGGAGCTTATAGTCTTATTATCAGATAGATCTATCTGTATGTTTTTAAAGGGGTTTTGTCCGAAGAAAATTGAGTGGGAATTTTAAAATTAAATAATAAATTTTTTTTCACCTTTTTCATTATTATGAAAAATTTGAAAGGGTTTTTGTTTTAGTGCACCTTTATGAGCCATTTTTTACAGCTCATTTTCCCGGGGATCGCCAGGGCGGGGAGTCCCCACTCCTGTCAGACATCACCTCTACTCTCAGGGGGCTACTGGTTTTCAGGATATAGTGGATTGTGGCAAAAACCCCTTTTAAGTGTGGGAAAAATGGAGTACCCAGAAGAAACCCCCGCAAAAAATTTGGGATGAAAAATTTTTTTCATTGGCGGAAAATTTTTCCCAGGACCGTGTGCAAAGGGAAAAGAGGATGGCCACCGTGCTGCCTGTTTTATTTTATATGGAGCAAAGATTAATTTACCCATACAAGTCCTTAATCTGTATTCTCTAGACCAGGGGTGGGCAATTAATTTTCCCATGGGGCCGCATGAGAAAGTGCGATGGTTTTGGGGGGCCGGCTAATAAAAAAAATGGGTGAAGGGGAAAAATTCGTTTTTGGGGGATTATCTTTTTGGAACTTCGGGGGATGTATCTATATACCGCATATATGGATGGACACAGTAAAGGCAGGATTTTTCAGCTCTCCCAGTAAGGTAGGTTTAGATTTATGTCCCCTCAGTCTGGCAGGGATAAAAGCTCCCCCCAGTCAGGGGAAAATAGATAAGGTCCCCCAGGCAGGAAGGTATATAGATAAAAGGTACAGCTCCCCAGGCAGGTATATAATAGGACACTCCCCCAGGCAGGATAAGTAGGTCGTTCCCCTGAGGCAGGAATTAAAATAGGTACGCTCCCTGGGGGAGGAATAAGATAGGTACGCTCCCCCGAGGGGAGGAATTAGGGTGGGGAAAAAGCTCCCCCAGGCAGGTATATATGATAGGGACAGCCCCCTCAGGCGGGATCTATTTTGTTCGGGCTCCATAAAAGCAGGTATATTTGTTAGGCTTTAAAAAGGGGGAGGTATATAGATAATTAGGGTTTCCCCACAGGCAGGTATGAGATAGTTAAGTGGGTTTTCCCAGGCAGATATATAGATAGTTTTTTTGGGGTTTGGGTTTTTTACCCCCAGGGGGGAAAAAGGGCCCTATATTGGAAAAGTTAGGTGTGTTTTCCCAGGGAGGGTTTTTTAATTTAAGTTTTTGGTTGTCCCCAAAAAAGGGGAGGGTTTTTTTAGAGAAAAAGTTAGGTGGGTCCCCCCAAAGGGGTTAAAAAAGGTTTTTTAAAAAGGAAAAAAAGTTAGGTTTTGTTTCCCCCGGCAAAAAAGGTTTAATAAAATTGGGTTTGTGGGGTTTCCCCCGGCAGTATATAGATTTTAAAATTAGGGGGCTTTTTTCCCCAAAGGGAGGTTTTAGAGGGTTTTATGGGAAAAAATTTTAAAAAATTTTAACCCAAAAATTAAAAAAAAACACAAAATTTTTTTTACCTGCATCCCCCGGGCCCAGCGCGCCCCTTTTTTTTCCGAGGAGCTTTCCCGGGGGTGGTGGGGTGATGACTCATGGCCCCCAGCCCCCCGGGGCGCTCCTTCCCCTCGATCCTGGCCCCCAGAGCTATTTACCTGGTGCGGGCCGAGGAGAGGGCCCCCGGGGGGGTGGCAAATTCCCCTCCCCCTAATTCACCAGTAATGTAGCGCTGCGGGCCCCCGGCGGCCCTCTCGAATACCGGCCGCGGCGGGCTGTCAGCGTATATTAGCAGACTGGGCATCTACACCCCCGGGGCCGCATCCACGGCGGAGGGCCGATGCGCCCCCCGGGGCCCTTTTGCCCAGGTCTGCCCTTTTGAAAAAATTGTGACCCGTTTTTGGCTGTACCACATAGCTATGCCTCATATATTATGAGGTTTGACATATGATTGGGGTTTGACAAGCCAAACATGTCCCCAAAAATTTGGTATGCAGTATTACGTGGTGGTTATTTAAATGGACAAGCCGATCCAATGCATTGGGGTTTAGTGGATAAGGTTGGGGTCGGGAGGGGTTCCCTAAAAAAGAACCTTCCTCTATGATGTTCATATGTTCTAATATCCCCGACTTACTCCTAAATTAGAGACCACCCAAGGATCACAAAGATGAATGGCGGGATGCTGCAAATGCAGAGTGCAGAGTGGTCTGATGTCTTTAAAAAAACAAAGAGGGGAAAAATATTCCACCTAATTTATGGGCTTAGAGTCATTCAACCAGTAATTAATGGGTTAGTATAGGAATAACCACTACTGAGAATGAAGAGAAAGCTATGGCACAGACCAAAGGCTGCACATCAAAATCAAATCTTTATTAACAAAACAATATTGGAATCTGAAAAGCGGGTGCAAATATGTTAAAAACACTAAAAATGACAAAATTGTAACAAAATCATGGACATAAAAAGTGAACCCTAAGCTGTTAACAATAGGAAATTTGGATAAACATGATCACAAATATTGCAATGTCAAATAACACAAAGGAAGAAAACAGAAGAACTACATCACCAAATAAAGTCCATGTGGGTACAGTGGTTCCCCCGCATCAAAATTTTGAGCAAAAAACATTTAATACTTTAATAAAGATTTTATAAAGAAGAAAGGACTCAGCTAACGGGCATGTCATGTCATTTTTACTTTTTTCCTTCTTTATTGTCATGTAGCAACTTAACTTGCTTGGACACCACCAGAGAGCTCTTAGCTCAGGTTCGGTATCCTTTATAGGGGTTGCATTGCCACTAGCATTGTTTTGTAGTGCACTTGTGCTCTAGTCCATGGCTGTATTAAGAGCCAGTGTGCACGGCTAATTTTCTCCTCCACTTATGCCTGAATTTTCTAGTCTGTTTAAATGGGTATTTCCATCACATTATTAGCTTTAAATATGTAAACAAAGGTATATAAAGATTATTACCAAATACATTGCTGTTCTGATTTTGCTTCCTTAAGGCCATGTTCACACGGCTTAAAATGGGCCGTATTTCGGTCCGTAATAGCCCGAAATGCGCCAAATTTTCGGGCCCCAAAAAAGGGGCCCATTCATTACCCCGGGATTTACAGTTCTCATAGAGAAAATGGATTCGTCCCCTCTCCCCCCGACGAAGCCCCCGGGGGGGAAAATAATTTTAATGTGAATTCTAGCGGCGTATACCCGCTGGAATTCAAATTTTTTGGGGCCGGGGAAGTGCCGGCCCCTGCCAGTCCCCCGATCACGCCCCGCCCCCAGGTCACATGGACGAATTGCGGGGCGTAATTACGCCCTGCAAATACACCGTGTGAACATAGCCTTAAGAGTTAGAGCAGATCTTATCTCCTGCTTGTTTACAAATGGTTTCCTAGGCTGTTGACCACCTCTTTCAGTTCTAGCAGCAGCTGGGCCAGCATGGTGTCCTCACTCCCTATTGTGTCTTATTAGCAGCACAGGAGCTTGTTTACCTTTCTTACTGACAAGCTTTAAGGGCTTGTCCCCACGGCAAGGGTTTTTGGGCAGAAAGGCATTGGGACACTAAGGGAGACATGTATGATCGGGTTTTCCACCCTTTTCTGGCATAAAATGTGCATAAGTGAGCCGGCTACGATGTCTAATGTGCCTAATGAATGTGTTAGGCGCATTGTTCGTAAGACTCAATACTTTTTAATGCGCCTAACATGTGGGAGGATTCTGGGAGCGTTCTGGGACCGTGTCGCACCACACTCGTAATATTAGACATATACAGTATATGAATGTGATTCAGCAAAACTAGACGCATTACTGCTCGGACAGGCAGACCTATTTTAATGTGGTCTGTCTGAGCCTGAGGAGTTGAAGAGGAGCTAGATTTGCTGTTAGGGAAAAAAATGTCCATTAGTTCTCAATTTATACCAGTACAACAATAAAAAGTAATTTCTGATAATTATCAAACTATATAAAATTTAAATAATTTTAATTTAATAAATGTTATCATATAAAATTAATATAAAACATATAATATCCCAAACATATAAAAATCTCCTATAAAATGTATTTAAATTTAATAGAATCTAAAACTATTTTTACATTAAATAACCCACTGATTATGTTGTTCAGATTTTTACATTTTTTAATTTTTACATTAAATTTAAAATTTATTTTTGTTGCTCTCACCCTTTATTCTACATACAGCAAGAGCCAGCACACCACAGGTATTGCTGGGACCACCAAGCAAGATCAGCACCATAGTTTCTATTCACTGACATGCTATTCTAATGAATTTTCTTTTATTTCTAGCCTATCTATAGCCTTTATACATTTGGCACATTACTTACCCGCCTAAGTTCCGTAATGCGCCAAACACACAGGCCAGGTGGGGTGAACTTTAGACACCATTTATGAACGCACGACGCTTTTTCAGAACTTCGGCCGCCCGCCCGCCCGAAAAACATTCTACATTTTCATTCTTCCATCCGTTTTTCGGATGGAATATGAACAAGTGAATGTGAAGGGGGAGGGCTCATCGTGGAGAAAAGCCGTCCTCCCACGGCCGTGTGCACGGCACTAAAACGGGACAAATACCGGTCAGATAAACCAACCAGTATTTGTCCTGTGCCGTGTAAAAGGGCCCCAAGCGGGCCCGAACTGTCATTTCAGGCGGTGTTTGGAATGTTTGGGCAGGTCCCCATTGCACGGGTTTTCAGCTGGTTTTTCAGGCGGTTTGCGGTTTTGCAGACCGCCTGAAAAACCGTCTGAAAATGAGCACAATGGACTCCTATGAAAAACCCATGCAGCAGTCCTCATTGCACGGGTTTTCCGCCCACAAAACATTCTACAAGCACATTCTTCCTTTCGGACGGAATCTGTGCATGTGAATGTGATGGGGGAGGGCTTTTCTCCACTCATCGCGGAGAAAAGCCGCCCCCCCCCCCCCCACCGCCTTGGGGACGGCACACAAGCCGGACAAATACCGGTCAGATAAACCGACCAGTATTTGTCCCTTGCCATGTGAACGCACCCTTTGGGCATGTCCCCACGGCACGGGTTTTCGGCCGGTTTTTCAGCCGGTTGCGGTTTTTCAGACCACCTGAAAAAACGGCCAAAAATGAGCACAATTGTGCTTTATGGAAAACCCGTGCAGCAGTCCCCACTGCATGGGTTTTCCGTCCGGCGGTTTTGCCGCCCGTGGTCTGGCCGCAAAACATTGTGACAGCACAATCTTCCGTCCGGTTCCTGGACGGAATCTGTGCATCCCAATGTGAAGGGGGGAGGACTTTTCTCCGCTCATCGTGGAGAAAAGCCGTCCTCCCACGGCCGTGTGCAAAACAGCCAGTTTTTGTCCTGTGCAGTGGGAACGCACCCTTTGGGGCCGTTTACACGGCAGTGGACAAATACCGGTCGTTTGCCGGCCGGTATTTTTCCTGTTTTGCGCCCTTCCCCACGGCTGCAGGGGGGACGGCTTTTCTCCACGATGAGCAGAGAACAGCCCTCCCCCCTCCCATTGAGAAGCACATCTTCCGTCGGGAAACCGGACGGAAGATTGTGTTTCTACAATGTTTTGCCGTCGGACCGCCGGCGACAAAACTGTCCGACGGCAAAACCTGTGCCATGGGGACATGCCCTTTGTGTCACAAAAACCGGTCTGTCAATACATGATGGATGATATCCAGAGAAGGGTCTCAGCAAGATCTGGCGTATATCTCTTATTGTTTCTTTACCAATGTTTTCTTGCAGCAGTATTATACCAAGACCAAATAATGCAGTATGACTCATATGTGGTCTTCTCAAGTAATATTGTGGAATAGTATGTAAACATCATTTTGATGATTATTGCATGTGAAACTGTATTATTTTGGACCGAATCTCACTGCAATGTCTTGGTGTAATGTGTGAAACTGATGTTTGTTATGTTAAAATTGCAAAATTCTATAAATAAAACCTTTTAAAAACAAAAAACAAAAACCGGTCTGTTATTCGGCTGTTTTTGGTTTTTGAACTGTTTTTGTCACTGTTTTTGTCCCTTTTGTCCCAGCGGTTTTTGTTCTGTTTTTCAAGCTGTATAGTGTATCAAGTGCAAAAGTATTCCTGATTGGTGCAAGAACCATGTGATTTTTTTTTTATCTCCGCAATTTAACAATGATGCACAAAAGCCAACTTTTTCACTTTCACTTTAAGCACATGGGCATATTAACAGCATAAAAATTTGGTTAGTTTAGGCTAAAAAGAGGATTTATAGACTCTTGTTCACACTGAACTGCTTTGCAGGATCTTCCTGTGTAAAAAAAAAAAAAGTGCAAAAGGACCTCCAAAAACACACCCACTATAGGTGGGATCACTCTCCCCTTTTTCATGCAAAAACCGAAAACGGCCCAAAAACCGCTCGCTCAGTTTTGAGTGGTTTACATTGACGCCAATGTTAATTTTCCGTCTATAAAACGGTCGGAAGAATGGACATGTTCTATGTTTGGAGGACCACCGGCGGTGTGAAAAAGTACCCGGCAGAAAAACAGTGCAGTGAGGACTGCTGGGCGGTTTTTACATTGAAGTCTATGCGGAGTCTATACATTGAAGTCTGAAAACCCTTGCCGTGGGGACAAGCCCTAAGTCTGTCCCTGTGCACTACCAACAACAAGTCTATCTTAGGACATCACTTCATTCAGTTAGGGTGCATTCCCACGGCAAGTGCCAAATACCGGTCGGTTATGCGACCGGAATTTGTCCTGTTTTGCGGCCTCCCCCCACGAGCGGGGGGAGGGAGGGCGCTTTTCTCCGCGTTGAGCGGAGAAAAGCCCTCCCCCTTCACATTGAGAAGCACATATTCCGTCCGGAAACCGGACGTAAGATGGTGCTTGCACAATGTTTTGCGGGCGGACCACTGGCAGCAAAACCGCCGGGCGGAAAAAACCCGTGCAGTGGGGACTGCTGCACGGGTTTTCCATAGACCCCATTATGTTCATTTTCGGCCAGTTTTTCAGACGGTCTGCAAAACCACAAACCGCCTGAAAAAACGGCCGAAAACCCGTGCAGTGGGGACATGCCCTTACAGTGACATATTTTCACTGTGGTAAAGGGCAGAGAATAGGCAATGAGGATAGTGGCAAACCATACGTATATTCACATTATTCAAATGAAAGCAAATGACTGTGCCTGTTGGTGGCTGAGGGAGATATCAGCTGTATAGCTATAGCCTTCTCTTTTCCATAAAACAATTTTGGTTCTAATCATTGAAATGTATGCCGTCCCATATATGTCAGCATTAGCGTCATGAGGGAGGATGGTAATTTCTGCATGATCTGCATTATTACATTATCCTACTGCAGAAGTTAGAAAAGCAGATTTGATTTATGTTCTTGGTTTTATTACATTTCTGGGCCAGACTGAGCTGTAGTCTCCTGATTCATCCATCAATAGATATGTAAAATGTCATAGGTATAGTGAAAGATCTGCTTATATACAGTTTAAAGAGAATTTAAGTGAACTCTTTGGAGTTATATGGATTTCTGCCCTGATAATTAGTAAAATAATTATAGGTAAACACAAACTAAATAAACCAAAAACAGCTGAAAATTTGTACTGTTCATGTCTTCGACTGAGCTAAAGTAAACATCCACAGTGCAAAAAGAAAGAGTAGATAAATATTTCAGTAAATAAATTCAAGAGCCTAATCGCATAAGAGGTTTTCAAATAAGAACATGAGGCTGGAGGTATAAGTTTCACAGGCGCATTGTCCTTTAAAAAAGGCACAGGACCCTGGTTACTAAAAAATCTGTTCTTTTCAAGTAAGACTAGATAACATAAACCATGCCTTGATGCCAATAATTTTCAAAAGACCTCAGAAGATCCAGGCTGCGGCCCCAGCTCCCCCCACTTGCGTGTTCTCACCTGTCCTCACTCCTGCTCCGTTCCTCGCTGCTGCCGGTGTCCCGCGTGCATGCTATCTCCATAGGGCATGTGCGTGCCGGCTCTTCAAGATTTAGAGACAGTACACAATCACCTGGCCAATGACCTTTCCCACTAGGGACTTAAGGAACTCCCTGCCTGTACTCTGGGTCAGTTTGTTGAGGAACTCACTTTGTTTCAGAACTCTGGTTGCTGTCTGGTTACCTGTGTTTATCGACATCCAGGTTCTTGCGTTATGCCAGTCTGTTCCTGCACTGCTGATACCTGCCGTTAGACCAGCTTATTACCTATACTGCTGTCACCTGCTGCTACGCCAGTCTACTGGGGACTCTGCTACCTGTCATTAGCTGCTACCTGCATGTGACCCATTACCACTGCCTGTACCCACAGTCCTATGTCCGGCACTCTGGCTGTCACTGTGACTAGCCATGCCAGGGGTAACGACCTGGAGGTTCCCTGCAGTTAAAGGGGTGGTATCGGTTCATTAAATGGTCTTCAGAATAAGGGGACAGTGAAAACAAGCAACTTTGCAATTGGATGTCCTTAGCAAAGCTGCCTTGTTCTCACAGTGTCCCTTATCTTGTGTTTTTATTTACACTGATATCCAGTGTGGGTCTAATCCCTCCTGATCCCTCCTCCTTGCAATTCACTAGCTGAGAGCTCATTTACATTCTGTACAGCCCCTGGGTCGATTCATGGAGCTGTGTGTCTGACTCAGAGTTAGGGGCCATAGCATTTTCTGTCTCCACACCTAGCAGAAACAGACTGCAGCAGATTGTACAATGAGAAAACATGACAGTTTTGTCCCTGTGCCTAACTCTCCTGCATACACGCAGATCTGTGCCGTTCTTAGAAAGCTGTAATACATCTACAGCTGTCAGAGGAGATCAGTGCTCAGATTAGATTGAATGCAGCCTGTGGTATGTATACAGCTCTTATAAAATAACACTGATAGGGAGAGACACAGTGATATGTGGACTCAGAGGGGAGGGGGGGGGGGGAGTCTCAGGCCAGCAGTGAAGGGGGGATGATGTCATCCAGCGGGGAGGGGAAGAAACGCCCCTGCATTCACAGAGCTGAGAAGCTAAGAGAAGTGTGAATCAGCCGAAGTAAGGAAGCGATACATCCCCTTTAAGTCCATCTGGCCTTGTGGCGGGCTCCGGTGAAGACCGTGGGACCCTTGATCAGGATTACAATTACTATGAGTAGTGTAACTGTAGTCCATAATGACTGTGACCCAATATTTGTTGAATGGTTGGTTCACAGAGTGAGCTAAATAGACTCAAACAGCTCTGAGCTCTGCATTTCCAAACTTTGGCTCTGCTTCCCGTGTCAGATTTAGTCTGACTGATGTGTCAATATATAATTGTCATGGGCACACCCGTGTCCCGGCTGCTGCGGCTGCATCTTCCACTGTCACCGCTACTTGTTACTCACCTGTCCTGGCTCCTGCCTGTGCTTCGGTGCTGGCGGCAGTCCATGTCAGCAGATACAAGTCTGACATTCTTCCTCAGGCTGCCTGGCGTCCTGTGCATGCACGTGCTCCCCTTAGTGGCGCATGTTGCACTGCTCTGTATTTAAAGGGACAGTGTACCAATTTCCTGTTCTGTGACCTGAGACCTCTACTACTTAAAGAACTTCCTGCTCTTGCTCCTGGTCAGTTCATTGGTGTCCATTATAGAAGAAAAAAATGGATTGGCACCAGAAGAGAGCTGCCAACTTCTTCTCTTTGACTTTATGTGTCCATTCTAGAAGCCTGACCCCTGTCTGCTGTGCTCCTGCTGATTTAACCCTTATGTTACCAGTGTTTCTGAGTATCTGCGTACTATCCAATGCACATGTTCCCTGCTGTTCCTGATGTTGTGCTAGTCCGCTACTACCTGCTGTTATCTGCTGTTGTATCAAGTTCGTTACCTAACTGGGACTCTGCTACCTGTCTATAGCTATACATGCTGTGACCTGTCCCCGTTACTGGTGTCCCTGTCCCACACTTCAGCTACCACCGCGAGTATCACCACCTACGCTCGCGTTGGCCCAGTGGATCCGCTATATCCGGCGTTTCTAACCCCCTGCATTAGTAAACGTGACAATAGTTTGGTACCCACTATCAGCAAGTGCCTACTCTGGGGACTGTAACCAAGGGAGACCCCACAACAAAGTCCATGATCTCTACAAACCAGCTGTGCCAGTCTGATTATTTCACATTGCCTGGTTCGTTACTGAATAGATGAACAATCTAAAATAAGTTTTGTGTGTGGCCATTGTCTTCTAGTGCTTTTAAATATTTTGTATTTTTTATCACTGTTTTGTGAATATTTGCCTACAAAATATACAGGATGGTGGCATAACCCAAACTCGGATTCTGGTTGCCTATGTATGCTTGGTAACATAATCTCAAAGCAAAACTGAAAATCAAATCAAATAGTTTGTATCGCTGATGTTTGAAGTACATGGGAAACAACTGCTTTGCTGTTCAGTATTTCCATAGTATAGGATCAATGACCTATTTGTTAAGGTTTCCCTTTATAGACCTGTGAATACTGCTGTCAGCACTGCTACTTCCCTATAGACCTGTTATTTTTCTAGTCCACATGTGATGTATTATTAACATTGGTAGAAACTCCCATTATTGTTACACTGCTTTTGGTTTTGATCCAGGTTTTGCTAGAATCTTTGTAACACTAAACAGGTTGTTATATTTACTGTAAACGTTACCTTTTACATTTAACAATACTGTATAACATCTCATGGTGTATACTGATTGGACTATATTCAGGTTTACTGCCAACTATGTCCTGGACATTGACACATGCAGTGTTATACTCCCACTATATCAGGTCCCTTTATTCAAATGCTTCTTGTGGGTAGCTCAATATAGACTAAAGCACTAAAATGTTATTCCTTATAAACTGAATTAAAGGGGTTGTCTGGTTCCTACAAAAAAAGAATAGTAAGCTTCTGGTACCACATTAAAAAAGAGCCTATACTGGCGTTCCCCTAGTACCCAGTTCCAGTGCTGACTCTTCCTAGTCTGCTGACAAAAGTAAAAATTGATTATTACTAAATCCATTGCTGTTCTGACTTTGCTTCTCTTCCGAGTTAAAGCAGATCTTATCTCCTGTCTATACACAAGTTTCTGTAGTTACCAACTATCTGTCTCTGCTCTACCAAGCTGCACAAGTGGCCGGGATGGTGATTGGAGCTTGTTTACATTACTTACTGACAAGCTTTAACCCTTAGGCTATGTTCACACGGCTTATTTGCGGGGCGTAATTACATCCCACAATTACGCCATGTAGACGGAAGCGGGAGCGGGGGGCCGACACCTCGCCGGCCCATAGACTATCATTACTAGCGGCACGTATACGGTGCTAGTAAATGATATGTCACTTATCTCCTCCCGTGGCGGATTCGCCGAGCAGGGAGAGGAGACGTAATCCATAGTTCTCTATGAGAACTGTGGATTACCGTAATGACTGGGACGTATTCCAGCCGTAATTCACGCACTACGGCGCGTAATTACGGACTGAAATACGTCCCAAAATAAGTCGTGTGAACATGGCCTTAGAACTCTGTAGCCTTGTGCACTGCTATTTACAAACCTCCAGCACTCATGTTCCTCTAAAAGGATCAACTAGGAATAGCAGAGGTGATGTGCTAGTCACTGCTATGGAACTACCCATAGCCTAACTAGGAAGTGTGTGCCTAAAGCTGCCTGTGAATCTGTAAAATGGCATGGTGAGAAAACCCCTTTAATGCCAACCAGATATTCATCAGTGCAGGGTAGAATACTGGTTGGTTAGGTGAGAGGCTCCAGGCATAGTTCGACCTAGAGAAGTGATCCCCATGGAATGGATGCTGGTGTTAGATGAGCAGTCTAAGGGCATGTCCCCACGGCACAGGTTTTCGGACGGTTTTTCAGCCGGTTTGCGGTTTTTCAGACCGCCTGAAAAACCGGCCGAAAATGAACACAATTGTGCTCTATGGAAAACCCGTGCAGCAGTCCCAATTGCAGGGGTTTTTCATCCGGCGGTTTTCGGCGGAATCTGTGCTTCTCAATGGGAGGGCTCTTCTCCGCTCATCGTGGGGACGGGCGCAAAACAGTATTTGTTCTATGCCGTGGGGATGCGCCCTAAATGTCTCAGAAAAGAGGTGTGCAAAGTGAAAGACTAATCATTCAGCTCCAGTTATGTAGTTCTGAAAAATGCCATATTAATGATAGCTAGATATCAGATGAGAATGGCTAGGCTGGCAGTAACTCAAATAACCATGTACTACAACAGTGGAATACAGAGGAGTATCTCTGAATGCACAGCACATCAACCTATAAAAAAGTATGGGCTACGGCAGCAGAATACCACAGCAGCTCCTGTAGCAAAGGAAAAATTAGGCCTTTTTCCAATTACACAAGACACTGCTGAATTTTTTAACACTTGAAAGGTCAGAGAAATGCTAGCGATCTATCATCTGTAATGACTTATTATAAATTCTCAGGGCCTAGCTACATTGATGATTTAATGCTCATGTCAATGTAATCCCTGCCTCTAATCACACATCAGATAGAAAAAGAATACTCTCACCATGACTGTGCAGCCCATGGACTCACTTATATACAACTTTCATAGTATGGTATAGGAAGAAAGACCACTAATTGTATTGTGCAGATTAATGGTTGTCTTATTGTCATATAGTGGTAGATTTAGATATACCTCTCATGTTCTTTGGGATTAATAGTCACCATGCATGTAATAATTGGGCTTCTCTCTTAGTTTTCGACCATGACACTCTGGGGGACATGTATGAATAGGGCCGCGCCAGTAGTCTGGCGTCTTTTCAGCCCGACCTCTAGCGCGGCTACGTTTGCTATATTTTTATTCAGCCGCACTCCAATATCAGGCGCATTACAGAGCACCCGCAGCACTTTGTAATGCGCCTGAGATCGGGGGTGTGCTGGAGGCGTGTCCCAATATAACCGCACAAAACTACATATTTATATCTTTAGTACGGCAAATCCAGGCGCATTACTGCTGGAACTGGTAAACCACTTTAAAAGTGGTTTACATGATCCAGAACGGTTATTTTTGTGCTAGAATGTGCCTGATTTATGACCCGCTGTAGAATGGGTTCATAGATTCAGGCGCATTCTACTCTACTTTTATGCGCATTAAAATTGGCATCTGGGTGCCATAAATCAGCGGTCCCCAACCTTTTTTCTACCAGGGACCGGTTTGATGCACAACAATTTTTCCACGGCCCAGTGGGGAGGGGGGGCTATTGAGGGGGGGGAGGTTATTAGGGGCGGGGTTTGATGTTTAGAATCACACACAAAAAAAACCCCCAATAAAGTGTATACTGTGTCATTTAGGGGTATAGTATGGGGTAACCAGTATTTTATAACTGGAGACTGATTGTCAGCTCTGTGGGTCACTATTATATTAATAATGCTGACCCACAGAGCTGATAATCAGTCTGCAGTAATATTGATCAGCTCTGTGGGTCAGCATTATACATGTATATAATATACATATGTAATCAGCTCTGTCATTATAGAGATATATGCCCCCTGTAATAAATAAATATAGCCCCACCAGTAGTGATACATAGCTGCCCCCAGTAGTGATAGTGATACATAGCTGCCCCCAGTAGTGATACATAGCTGCCCCCAGTAGTGATACATAGCTGCCCCCAGTAGTGATACATAGCTGCCCCCAGTAATGATACATAGCTGCCCCCAGTAGTGATACATAGCTGCCCCCAGTAGTAGTGATATATAGCTGCCCCCAGTAGTAATGATACATAGCTGCCCCCAGTAGTAATGATATACAGCTGCCCCCAGTAGTAATGATATACAGCTGCCCCCAGTAGTAGTAGTGATATATAGCTGCCCCCAGTAGTAATGATATACAGCTGCCCCCAGTAGTAGTAGTGATATATAGCTGCCCCAGTAGTAATGATATACAGCTGCCCCCAGTAGTAATGATATATAGCTGCCACGTAGTAGTAGTGATATATAGTTGCCCCAGTAGTAATGATATTCAGCTGCCCCCAGTAGTAGTAATGATATATAGCTGCCCCAGTAGTAATGATATACTGCTGCCCCCAGTAGTAATGATATATAGCTGCCCCCAGTAGTAATGATATATAGCTGCCCCCAGTAGTAGTAATGATATATAGCTGCCCCCAGTAGTAATGATATATAGCTGCCCCCAGTAGTAATGATACATAGCTGCCCCCAGTAGTAGTGATACATAGCTGCCCCCAGTAGTGATATATAGCTGCCCCCAGTAGTAATGATATATAGCTGCCCCAGTAGTGATATATAGCTGCCCCCAGTAGTAATGATATATAGCTGCCCCCAGTAGTGATATATAGCTGCCCCCAGTAGTGATATATAGCTGCCCCCAGTAGTAATGATATATAGCTGCCCCCAGTAGGCAGCCAGGACAATTATTTAAAAAAAAAAAAGTAATAAGAAGTCACTCACCTTTCCCGGATCCTCGGCCGAGCTCCTCCTCCCAGCAGCCGACAGCAGCGAGCGGCGCGGGGGGTGTGACGTCACTGCTCATCACACTCCCTGCACCGCTCATCATTGTAGATACAGCGCTCAGTGAGCGCCGCATCTACAGCGAGAGGGAAAGCAGGGCGGTAATGCATCGCTCCTGCATTCCCTGTAATGTAGCCGCACGCTGAACGCAGCTGCTAGATCTGCGAGGCCGGATTATAGCGGCCGCGCAGAGAAGATGCCGGCCGTCCGGACCGAAGTCAGCGGGCGGCCGGCATCAGGTGTAGCCGGTGCCGCGGACCAGCAAGGGATGCGCTAAGGCCCGGTGCCGGTCCGCGGACCGGCGGTTGGGGACCTCTGCCATAAATCATACGTGTTGCCCTATGTGCTCTGAACCAGTGTAGAACTGGGGTGCCTAGGGCCCACCGGTGGACTGAGACAAAGGTGGCCCACCAGTGGAGTTGATTCTGTCTCCTTTCTGTCTCTTCTGAGGATGTATATGCAGTTGAAAAGTAACTCTAGGTCTGCCATGATCAGTGGCCTACTGGAGGTTTTCTCTGTGGCCCAGTCCGAGCCAGCTCTGATCTCAAAAAGCAGAAATGATCAGCTTTTCAATTCCCACCCCTCAACCCTCCATTACTTGTAGATTGCGACTTTCCCCTTGTTTGACATACTTTCTCTAATAATGCCTGGAAATTTAAGCTGCACTCTGATCTGGTCAGAAACAACAATTTTTTGGGGAGAGGTTTGCATAAACGCCACCACTGGAATTCCGCTAGAAGTAATGGGAAGGTTGGCAACTATGTTGTTTGGTAATGTTGTATTAATGAGCTGAAGCACCCAGAGCCTGACACTAAAGCAGATACAGGAAACACCTCTATTGGGCTGGGTTTACATTATATTATGGACCACGTTGGAAGTATCCATCGGGGTACCATGAAAAAGTTACCCCAATAGAATCTGCAGTGTAGCCACGGCCGGTCCATAGACATTAACAGAAAAAAATGTAGCCCTGTTTGGACTACATGTCATCTATTTGTTAAACATACACGTTTTCTGTGCAGGACACAAAAGTGTGATCTACTATGTTCTTGTGTCCTGCACAAGAAGCATTTACTGTTGGCAAACACAGCAGACATAGTCCAAATAGGACAACATTTGTTCTATTGATGTGTATGGGTTGGCCACGGCTATGTTGTGGTATCAAACTACCTCTTTTCATGGCATAGTCAATAACAACTCTCAATAATGTATTCTTATATATATGCTCAAAATCTGTAATATTGAATTGACATTTTGAATATGAAGGGGTTTCTTTTTTATTTCTACTAATAATGTTGCCAAAAGAAGGAAGAGTAGTGAAGACAGAGACCAGCTACAATATGGCAAACTACAAGGAAGTGTGTCATAATCTAAAACAGCTGCACACAGGAAATATAGCAATGTTTAAATAGACATTACATAAATCGATTGGACTTATGCCTGATGAAGGGGTTTGTCCACTCCTGATAAGGGTGCTTTCACACAGTGCGTTTTTGATGCTTTTTTTAATGCGTTTTTTTGTGCAGGAAGGCACAGCAATTAATGCTGTACATTGCTGCGGAAAAATCGCGGTGAAAATCGAGGTAAAATCTGGATTTTTACCACGATTTTTGTGCAGCAATGTACAGCATTAATTGCTGTGCCTTCCTGCACAAAAAACGCATTAAAAAAACGCACCAAAAACGCACTGTGTGAAAGCACCCAAAGTGTTGATGTATTTCATTATTAAAGGATTATGGTCACGATATTTGAGGCAAGCATAAAGGACGACATGTCCCAATACGCAAGCACAGGTTTGTTGGTCTTTTTTGTGCAAAAAATACTTTTGACATCATATTCTCCATGTAAATGAAATGTTGTACACCAAAACTAGGCGCAGTAGAAGCCGGGCACAACACATTATAATGCACCTAAAAAGGCGCATTACATGCAGTAGCAATAATATGCTGTGCGCCTCCATAACGTAATGTGCCTCAATAGGCCCATTACATACACTACCAATTATACGCTATGCTCTGCGATTTGCGCAATGCACCTTTCTAGGCGCATTAAGTTACTATGCAAGGTAACCAGACCTAGATTTTTGAGAGGATCGTATTTTCAGGTGCACTTTACACTGATTTAGAGTGCCTAAAAACTGCCGCGGCTCTAAGTGTGGAGTCTACTTTCTATACATTATGTAGCAGACCTGAGGGATATAGCTAGAAGGGGAGTAGGGCTATAGGAGCTGGTGGCCCCTGCTACAGATACATAGTACAGTGGGCTGCTCAGACTGCACTGAGAACTGGGAGCATAAGTAAGATAAAGAGGGTGCAGAGAATTCAAAATAAATTAGTTAGAAAGGGAAAAACTGGGGCAAAAAAAATTAGGTGATTCCCTTCCACTGTTGTTATTATTATTATTTATTTTAAAGCGCCGTTGATTCCAGGGCGCTGTACATTCAGTGGGTTACATACAGAACATAAGTCAAACATTTACAATAGTGACATTTTGTGACTAACAACAGGTACAGAAGGAAAGAGAACCCTGCCCACAAAGGCTTACAATCTACAAGGAAGGGGGAAAGAGACAGAAGGTGAGGGGCAGACATGTTTGTGGAGGGTGTAGTGACAGTAGAGTTATTGTATGTTATAGGCTCCTGAAGAGATGGGGTTTTTTAGGTTGCTTTGGAGGATTGTGGGAGTGGGGGAGTGTCAAATGTGGTGGAGCCGTGAGTTCCAGAGTCTGGGCCGCCAGTAGGGGGGTACAGGCACTACCGGTGTATGGGGCCCGGCCGGTCTGTGAAGCAAGGGGGGGCCCGCGGCTGCCAGCAGGTACCGCCCCCTTGCTTCACAGTGGGGCCCCCACACATCTCGGGGGCCCGTTCTAGGCCTCCGTGTCACAGCTGCACTCTCCTCAGTAACTGTCCATAGAGACCGTTTCAGTGTCTCCCGCTCTAAACCGGAGCAGCCGGGCCGCCCCTCCCTTTCTTTTAAGCTTTTGGAAATAAAACAGCCCCCGTTCATTTCCCAAGCTCTAAGAAATCGGGGCCGGGCCACAGGCAGCCGCGATGCTGTGATCCCAACTGAGGAGGTTTCCGCGGGCCTGAATACCCCCGGCAAGGGGTCACTGGCTGCCTGTGAAGGAGAGGGGGCCCCTGTGGGGGGGAGAGAGGGGGGGGGGGGGTCACAGGGGGAACCCGGGGGGGCCCGGAAGGAACCCACAACAGCGCGGGGGGGGAAAGGAGGGCTGCTTTTCTTTAACATATTTTTAAAAATTTAAGTTGTGGGGCTTTTTTGGAAGGGCTTTGGGGTTTTGGTGTAACTGAAAAATAGTTTGTGTGTATATACTGTGCATGGATGTGTGCATTTTGCTGTGCATTCTAAAACCTCTGTTTGGTATATTTTAAAATGCATGGGGTACTTCTGCATGTTTTAATTTACTGGGGGGCCCTTGGAAAATTTGGAAAATTGTATATAGCATTGTATATACGGGTTTTGTGTGTGCAATGTGTTACACTGTGTGTTTGTAAAAAGTGTGTGTTCATTTTTTTGGGGGTTGTGTTTTTTTTTGTAGTTTGTGTCTGTATACCTAAACCCAAATTAAAAAAAAAATGCCAAATTCTTTTATACCTTTTCTGGGGACAGATGAAAGAGATTAAAAATAGGTAGAAAACAATAAAATAGATTAAAATAGATATGGGGGTAGATAATATGAGGAAAATAGAAGATACATGGATAGATAGATATTGGGTTTTTTAAGGTATAAAAAAGATGTCCCGATAGATGGGAAAAGATAAATATTTGATATAATTTTGAGATAGATAATTTGATAGATATGAGATAGATAGATATGGGGATAGATAAAATAAAAAAGATAGGGGGATATGAGAAAAAAGAAAAATTTAGGGTGTTTAAAAGAATGGAATAGAAAAGGATATGAGATAGATAAGATATGAGAAGATTGGGTAGATAAAGAGATAGATAGATTTGATATGAGAAGATAGAAAATAAAAAAAATTGATAGAAAAGTAGATATAGATATGAATAGATTTGAAATAGATAAAAGAAAATTGGGTAGAAAATTTGATAGGGGTAGTAGATTTTAGATTTGGGGAAAAATAGATATAGATATGGGGTAGATAGTTTTTTTATAAGGTATATAGTAAATAGATGTGAGATAGATGGATATAAAAATGGGTTAAAAAGATATGGGATAGATAAAATAAAGAGAGATAGAAAAGATAGATAAAATTTGATTTTGAGAGAGATAGAGATATGAGAGAGAGAGATAATAAAAATATAGAAGTTTTAAATATGGGGATAGATAAAAAGGATATGAAAAAGATAGATTTGATATGAAAGAGATAGTTTGATATGGAAAAGATAGATATGGGGGCAATAGATTTTAGGGGCGATAGATATGAGATAGTTTTGATTTTGGAAAATTGATAGATAAAGAGAAAGATTGATAGGAGGAGATTGATTTGAGAGAGATTGATTTTAGAGAGATTGATATGAGGAGATTGATTGGGGAGAGATTGAAATGGAGAGATAGATAGGAAGAGGTACTTAGATCAATAAAGAAATAGATAGATAGATATTTAAAATAAAATAGAATAGATATGAGAAAAAGATAGGAGATAGATTGATAGATATGAGATAGATAGATAGGAGATTGATAGATTGATATGAGATAGATAGATTGGAGATAGATAAAAATAGATAAGAGATAGAAGATAGATAATTTTGAAAAATAATACTTAGATCATATGAGATTGATAAAGAAAACATGGATAGAAGATGTTTTTATAAGGGATATAGATAAATAGGGGTTGAGGGTAGATGGATATATATGGGATAGGGTAGATTTTTGAGATACTAATTTTGAATAGATAGATATGAGAAAGATAGATATGAAAGAGAGATAAAATATGGGGTTTTTTAGATAGATAGATAGAATTTTGTGGGTAGGGATTTAAAGGGATACAATAGATTTTGAAAAAGATTGAAAAGAGAGAATTTTAAGAAAAATAAAATAGGGGACAAAAATGCGATTTGTATGACATTGGTAGATAGAAATTTATAGATAAAATGAATGAGTTGTGCTGCGACTGGCTGTTCCCCGGGCCCGTGGGCAGGGTTTGGGGAGGCTGCAGCTTCTTCCCGCGTTTGGGAAACCCGGTCCCAGGCGCATTGGTGGAAAACCGGACAAATATTGGGGTCCCCGGAAGCGACGTCCTTGGTTATGTGATTACTAGCGGAAAGATGTCCTGGGGGGCCACCCTGCGTTTCCCCCCCCCCCAAAAAGGGGCGGGGAAGGGGAAAACAAAAATTTGCTTACATTATAAATTTTAGAAATGTGTGTGTGTGTGGGGGGGGGGAAAGGGGGGTTTCAACATTTGTTTTTTTAATGCTTATTTTTTTTCCTGTCCAATTTGCCCCATGCAAATTTTCTTTTCCCCCTTTTTTACAGTCCCCAAAAAGACTTTCCCGCAGGATGTATGGCTCACTCCAAATGAAAGGGGCCCAAAATGTAGCAAGCCCCAAAAATATTATAGTAGCCCTTGCTAGAATAACAATTACCCGCAGTGCCTAAGTGCTAAAGGTTTTTTTGTTCCCGCGATCATTTCTTTTAATTCCCCCAGAGATTGAAGAGAAAAAAATTATATAAATGGTAATTAGAGGGAAAAAAAAAAGCCCCCCCCCCTCCCCAAAAGATTTTTTTTTTTTTTGTGGGAAAAGAAGGCCCTTTTTCCCAAAAGGGCTTATTCCCGACGGTTTGTGCCCCCCGAAATTTAGCTCACAAAAACCGCCCTTGGGGAAAAGGGGCGGGAGGGGCGGGGGGGAAACGCGGCGGGGGCGCCGCTCCCGGCCCCATAGACAAAGCATTGTTTTTCGGCGGGGTCCCCCCGCCGTAAATAATGTGCAAAGTCATTTTCTCCCCCCGCGGCGGATTCGCTGAGCGGGGAGGAGCGACCGGAATCCAATGTTCTAATGGGGGCAGTGGTTACCGTAAATTTCTTGCCGCGGATTGGGGCCGAAATGAAGCGCCAAATTTCCCGGGGCGCCCGTACGGGCCAATCCGAGGCAGAATAAGCCCTTGAACGGGACCCAAGGGGGGCCCCGACAATTTTGGGTGTTTTGGGGCCCCGAAATTCCCGATTGGGAGCCCTGGGCCAGAAATAGAGGGAAGTACGAGAGGGAAAATTTGGTACGGGTTTTTTTGAGTTTTGATGTGGGGGTTTCAGAGAGGAAAATCTTTTGAGGGCACGATTTGGGGAGGGGAGGGATCTGGGGTTAAGGGAGGATGTAAAGGAGGAGAAATTTGGGTTTTAAAACCTTTTAGGTCATGGTTGTAACTCAAACTGTAAATTTAAATGGGCAATGGGTAACCAGTGTAGGGGTTGGCCCGAGGGGAGAGGTCAGGGGGGTAAACGGGGAGAGGGGGTGGTAAGACGGGGGGCAGAGTTCAGGGTGGGGTTTGAAGGGGAACGAAAGGGGGGGTAGCTGGGAGGGCCCCGAGAAGGAGGGGCTTTGTTTAGGGTGGGAGATGAGAAGGGCAAAGGACCGGGATTTCCCCGCCATTCCACCTTTTGTGCAAGCTATAGCTTTTAAAAGGTCAATCTCTGGAGTTTTTCCATGCCCAGCCACTCTGAAAGTGGCGTAATTAATGTATACGTTTGGGTGACACTCACACCTGGAAAATGGTGCAATGGGTGCTAGTTGATGGGCTTGGTAGTCCACTTTGTTACGAGTGCTCCCATGACTGTCAGGTCACAGGCACACCTGTACCCCTGGCTCCTCCGATGCCCCGGCCCCCGCAACTCTGTCGGGTGCAGGTGAAACTCATAGTTGGGCCCCCCGTTTCTTCTATTCCCCTTCGTCGCTCTCTGCATTGTCTCTGCTGGCCGGCACACGTATCCCCACTCCTGCGGGGCTCTGGGGAAATTTAAGGTAATTGGAAATTTGCGGGGCGCTCCCCATATTAAAGCCTACCTTGACCCCGCGGGATCTTTTAGTGCCCATTGCCCTTTATCAAGAAAGCATTACCTAGTGCCTTGCCTTTACTGTACCCCCCAATTCCCTTCCCCCCATCGCTTGACTCGATTCTTGCCATCTGCCCTGACCTTCTGCCTGTTGTAACGGGGAGTGGACCCGGGGGCCCCAACGCAAGCGATGATAGCTAAGCCAGCCAGGGAACGGAATTAAGAGCCCCGGTTTTCCCCAGACCCCCCGCAAAGGGGGAGGGACTTGTGCGGGTGAGGCTACCGGGTTTTACCCCTGACGTGACTTGCTTGGATGGCGGCCGGGTCAGCAGGACAGAGACGAAACCCCGGAGGCTTAGTCGGGACGGCGAAGGTCAGGGCAGGCAGCGAGGTTCGTAGTCGGGACGGGCAGACGGTCAGGGCAGGCGGCAAACGGGCAAGGTCAGGAACGTAAGCAGACGGATGGTACACGGGAAATCAAGGTGAACTCTATAACTCTAAACCTCCCAAAACACACCAACAGACTGGCAGCGAGTGCTAGGGGGTCTACCCATTAGGACCAGCGGCCGTCAATTAACCAAATTAAAAAGCCGCTGGCCCTTTAAATCCGGACCAGCCGCGCGCGGGGCCCTTTCGGGGTTTTGCACGGGGGGCGGCGTCAGAGTGGAGACAGGAGCGGGGACTGGTAATAGGGGCTCCCGGGCAAGGGGAAAAGGCCACGGCTGCGGACAGCCGCTGCCCCGTGCCGGGCCCCCCTGCGCACAGGGGGGGCGGAGCTGTGGCGCCGAACCTGACAGTACCCCACCCCTTAGCTCTCCCCCCCTTCTTTGAAAATTTTGCGAGGAGTCAGGGGGCAGATTGGTCTCGGGTTCCCCTGAAAGCTCCCCCGGGCCGAAGCCCTTCGTGTAAGGTAGAAAAACCCCTTCCCCCCCCCACTGTCTTCTCCCCGAAACCCCCTTGCCCAAAGATGTTATCTGTGCTAGAACAGGAAAAGGGAGACAGGTCGGGGGGAGAAGGGTTCAGCACCACAGGTTGAGGAGGGGCGGTGAAACAGCGTTCGGGATCCGTAGAGTCGGGGGAAGGCGAAGCTTATAGGAGGTCGGGGTTCAGACACTGGAGCACCACAAAAAGACCCAGGTATTTGGGGCCCCAACTTGTAACTTGGGCACCTTAAAACGGATCATACTTTGCGGGATAACCAACCCTATCGCCTCGGTCATATAGGGGCGGGGGCCTACGGGTACCTGTCAAGCCTGACGCTTGGTGCGGGAGGAAGCTCGTAGCAGGGCCTGAAGCAGTGAGTTGCCAGAGAAGCCTTGATGTCCTGTTATTGGGGCATCCACTCACGGCCGGGTACAAGAGTTGAGGTAGTCGAGGGAGAGGTGGGCAGGGGGGGGATGTAACCCAAAAGACTACAAAAAGGGGGAGGGCCCCAGCGGATTCTGACTCTAAAGAGTTACTAAGAAATCTCTGCCCAGGAGAAGAAGTTCGGACCAGTTATTCAGGATCGAAGCGGTCACAAAGTGCAGCAAGTAGCGTGACCCCCAACACCTGGTTAAACCCGTCTACCTGCCCGTTAGTTTGAGCGGGGGTATGCAGATGAAAATCAAAAACTGAATCCTCAAACTGACCATCCAGAGCCTGCAAACTTTAGCACGATAAATGGACACCCCTGTCAGAGACAATATGCACGGGAGACATGCAAGCGGAAATATGATGGAAAAAATGCCTGGGCAAGCTGGGGGGCCGAGGGTAACACAAGGAAGGGGGATGATGCTGGCCATTTTCGAGAAACACGAATCGGGTCCCACCCATATGACCGTGTTTCCAGTGAAGTGGGAAGGAAGATCTGTGACAAAGTCCATGGCGACATGGGTGGTCCAGGGTTTTTCCGGCACAGTGAGAGGCTGATGAAGGCCCGGGGCTTGAGGGAGGAACCTTATTTGGGGACACAGGAGGAGCAGGCCAGCACAGAAAGTCCCTGACGTCTTGTTGCAAGAGTGGGGGCCACCAGTAGTAGCGGTGAGACAGCTGGGGAAGGGGACTTATGGATTCTGGACCTGGATGCCCAGCTGTTCGGGAAGAAATGTCCCCACTCAGGATTTCCTGGCCGCAAAGCAAGGGCGCACATCGTCTTCCCGGGGGCACATTGAAGATCACCGGGGGGGTCAGCAGTGACGAGGCGGTTGCAAGGAGGGACAATGTGCTTATGGCAGGAGAGTCAAGACCGACCGTATCAGAGGACGCACGAGAATAGGCTCGTCAGCTTTGACGTTCTTCCCGGCTGGCCGGTAAAGTGTGAGAGGAACGTCACAAACTGGCGCGAAGGAAAAGCGACCATCTAGCCTGCCGGGGATTTCAGGCGTTGAGCCGACTGAAGATATAGGAGTCTTTTTATGGTCGGTGAAAAATATCAATGGAGACGGGCTCCCTCAGCAGTGACGCCACCTCTTATAGAGCCAGCTTTATGGCCTCAGTATTCGCGATCCCCTATGGTATAATTCTTCTCGGCCGGACGAGATAGTTTTTCGGAGAACGAATCCACGCGTATGCAGTTTACCCGGGAGGACCTCTGCAGGAGGACAGCACGGCAACCCTCCGGAGGGAGGCATCAACTTCCAGATTGATAGGGGCGGTTCGGGTACCCGGCGAAGACGAGAACCAGAGCAGACGCGAAAGAGATTTGAGCGGCTGAAGGCTTCTGAGCTTTTGGGGCAGGTCTTGTGGATTGGCGTTCTTCTTGGTTAGAGACCAACAGAGGAGCCACAAGTGTAGAGAATGTGGGATAAATTGTTCCTATAATAATTGGCAAAATCCTAGGAATCGTCTGAATGGCCCGAAGGCCACCACGGTTGTGGCCACTGCAACACTGCGAGGCTTTGAGGGATCATCCGGAGGCCCTTATCAGAGACCGATGTACCCTAAAAAGGGCAAGCTGGTGCGTTCGAAGAGAAACCTATCTGGTTGGCATAAGAAAGCTGATGGGTACGGAGTCGCCTGAGGACTGGCCGGGACGGATGGTGGCGCATGAGTTACGAGGATCCAGGAGAAAAGATGAAGGTTATCGTCCCAAGTAGACAATTAACAACAGTGTAGGAGTGGTCCCTGGAAGATCTCATTGACGAAGTTTGGATACAGCAGGGGCGTTGCAGAGACCGAATGGCATATAACCAGATACCTCGAAGGTGGGCCATCACGCGTATTAACGGTGTTTTTCCACTCGTCGCCTTCTACTAATATGGATCAAATTATATGCACTGCGAAGGATCAGCTTGGAGATATTTTCGGGCTCGCAGAGCGGTCGCAAAGAGTTCGGATATCAAGGCAGCAGGGTAGCAGATTCTTTATGGTGATTTTTATTTAAAGCCGCTCGGATAGTCGATGCAGAGAGACCATCTTTTTTCTCCACAAAGGAAGAAGATGCCGGATCCTGCGGAGAAGAGGACTTAGGAAGTAAACCCTTTGCTCGGAGGCTCATCCTTGATCTTGTACTCAGACATCGCCTTAGTCTCCGGGGAGGAGAGTGGTTAAACCGGCCTTGGAGGAGTACAGCCAGGTTGCAAGTCAATGGACGTCGTAAAGGCGGTGAGGATGGGAGCGTTTCGGCCTTGCCTCTCCCGAAATAAAATCCGCAAAGTCACAAGTATGGCGTAGTAGATTGGAGGAGATGGTCTTGCAGACTTCAGGGAAGCTGACCTGAGGAGCGAGTTTGCGGTCTTGCAGGACAGGCAACGTGAGTGACAAGCGGAAACCCCAACGCATGACTTCACCTGTTGCTCAATCCCAGGTCGGGGTATGGTCCTGCAGCCAAAGGGAGGCCAGAAGGATTTCAGAGGAGAGACCGCTGGCAGGACTAGAGAGTGGCAAACGTTTTTCCTGTGAAGGGCCCCATCTGAGGAAGAGGCGGAGCCGTACGGAAACGGATGGTACGTCCTTAAGGCATTCGCCACTGACCGCGACACAAATATGGGTTTCTGCAACGGAGTCACCGGGAGTCGAAACTGGTCACAAGTTCGTGGCTTATAAAATTTCCTGCCGATCCAGAATCAATAAAGGCGGTGGCCTGAACGGTGCTGTACGGAGAAGCACCAATGTATGACGGGCATTGTCAAACGGGGGAGAGCCGTTCTGACACTGAGGGTTGCTATCCTACGGATCCTTAGGTGCGGAAGTTTCCCCGGGCGCACCGGGACAGTCCCCCAATGAAATGGCCAGAACCACCACATAGAAGCACAGCCGCTTCAGAGACGCTGAGGAACGGTCCTCCTGGGGACAGGTGGGCGTCTCTCGACCTGCATAGGGTCCTCTAGAAGCATCGGAGGAGGGAGAGGTGACCGCTGGAATGTGGGAGCCAAGCGGGGGAAAAGGCGTGGACGGACGGTTTCCCGTTGTAGGCGGGAGCTCTTGTTGCTTTTCGGCGAAGCGAAATTTCCCTCGGGGTGGCCAAATGGATTAGGTCCTCCAAGGGCAGCTGGTAGATTCCGAGGGACCGTGCTCGTCCTTTGATTCGACCCGCAGAGGGCATTGCCAAAATGTCGCCACCAAAGCTTCGTTGTCCAGTCCAGCTCCGAAGGCGATGAGTGTGGAAACTGTACAGAATACTGACCGACTGTGGTGTCGCCACTGCGAGCCGGAGCAGTGTGCGGAGACCGAAGAAGTAAAGGCTAGGTTCCTCAAAGACTGGCGGAACCCCGGAGGAAGGTTTTTTGGAGGTCAGCTGTCCAGAGGGATTCCCCTCGATCCCACTAGCTGCGTAGCCCAAGCTCAGGCTTTCTCCAGACAAGAGGCTGATTATGGAAAGGGCCACCTTGGCACGCTTGTAGGAATTGGCGCCCCATCATCTCGGAGGTGGATGGGTAGCACTGGCTGAATGAATCCCTGCGACTTCTTGGGGTCTCCATCGTAGTGAGAGGGGGAAGTGCAGATGCAGAGAGGGTCCGAAGCGAAGCAGGTAGAGCCAAAGGGTGCCGGAGCAACGGATGCAGGTGCAGAGGCGTCAGGCCGGTGGAGGCAGACGGAGGACGCAAGGTTCTGCTTCATGGCCGCTAGCTGGTCGGCCCCCCCCCCCCCCCGGGGGGGCGGGCGGCGCCCCCCCCCCCCCCCCCCCCCCGGGGCGGGGGGAGATACGCTGGCTCTGCTGGGCAACGGGCAGTCGTGATGTCCCGGGAGTATCGGGCAGAGGTACCCTGGCGGAATCCATGGCACCAGTCTGTACTTGTTTCGGAGGAGTGGAATCCGCTGGGCCGTACGCAAGCGAATGATTGCTAAGGCCTACGCCAGGGAAACGGTGTCTAAGTAAGCCCCCGGTTTTCACAGAGACCGCCGCAGAGCGGGAATGGATTAGACTTGCTGCGGCGTGAGGCTACTGGTCGTTACCCTGACGTGACTTGCTGTGCGTTGGCGGCAGGGGTACAGCAGTGGTACAGAGACGTAATCCGGAGGAGGCCTAGTCGGTGACAGGCAGAAGCGCAGGGCAGGCAGGCAGAGGTTCGTTAGTCAGGGAAGGGAAGACTGGTAAGGGCAGGCGCAAAACAGGACAAGGTCTGGACGTAAGCAGTCGGGGTCGGGTACACGGGACTCTCTAAGTCTGAACTCTATATACTCTAAACGCTCCAAAAACACACCAACAGACTGGCAGTGAGATGCTAGGGGCGTGTTCTACCTCATATATAGGACCAGCTGGCACGTAATTAAAACAATTAAAGGCTGCGCTGCGCCCTTTAAATCCGGGACCAGCCGTCGCCATTATGGGCGCGCGCCTTAAGACGGGATTATGCAACGCGGCGGCTGTCGAGCGGAGACAGGAGCGGGGACTGGTAAGTTCGGGGTATCCTGGGCAAAGAGGAGAAGGACCACGCTGCGGACAGCCGCAGCACCCGTGCGGACCCCGTGCGCACAGGGGGACGGCCGCGGCGAGCTGCGGCGCCGCGCACCGTGACACCTGTCCCTGACTACAAGCCTTCTCTGTGAGTCTGTACTGCATTACACCTTTACTGTCACCGCGACAAGCCCATCCTGCCTTGCAGTGGACTTTGGTGAAAACCCATGGCCAATGGTAACTCAGTGGATCCACTACTTGCAGTCCTTACACCACTATAATAAGAAAACAATTCAACAGCACTCCAGGGTTAATGCAAAAATAATAACTTATTTGTGATCAAACTCCATTCAGAGAGTGTTGTAATAGTAACATTTTTTTTTGAGACGTTTCGGTCTAAGCGACTGTAATCATATATGTCATTGTGACGAAACAACATAAAGTAGTAATAAGTGTACATCAGAACAAATCAACAGAAATAGAGACTCTCACAGGAATAGAGACCCAATAAATATGTTACATATATATCTGGAAATATATTAGTAAATACATTGTAAATTGGTCATGAACATGGACGTGATATTATGGAATAAATACATAGTATTAAGCGGAACTGAGCCTCAAATTGAAGGCATATGACATTAAGTACAACCACATCCATGGATTCACGATGAGCATAGTGTTGTGTAAAGTTAAAAAAATAGAGGTGGGAAAAGCACGACTACAATTATCGTATATAAGAATAGCTAAAACAACAGATTGATTTATGAAGCACCAATATAAAAGATGATGGGAGTAGAATCCCACTAATAAAGCTGGGTTTACACTGAACCTAATTACCCCTATTGCTTGTAAGGAAAATATAGTATAGAGGAATAAGTAACGTCCTAGTGAGGTATTACAGTGGTAAAACCTAGGTAGAAGAATATAATGTTATGGATGTAGGGATGAATAGTATATGGTGGTAAACTGTAATGTATGGAGATACTGTATATGAGGTATTGTATGTTGTAGAGGAGGAGTTATATAGATGCTTACCAAGGTCTTGTAGAGGATATGTGCACAGAACGTTGTTATCTCTTAGGAGATTCCCTTCCACTGTTCAGCCATTCCATATCTACTAAGCTAGTTATAAATTATAGAGGTGTTCTCATCTCATTGCCGTGTCTGCAGCCAGCTCTTGGGAGTTGCAAACATAGTTTTATCCATGTCATTTTCAAAACGAGCTACAAAAAGACCTGGAAATAAGAAGGTGAGATCTCCTATATAAAGATTGGACGTTACTTTTTTGTGATGTTTTGTCAGCATACACCAACAGATATTTGTTTTATTCATTTATATGGCTCTGTTATATTCCCCAGAACTGTACAGATATCATCACCATTAGCCTGTCATCATTGGGGCTCCCAATTTAAATTCCAGATTGACCTATCAGCATGTTTTTGTTTGGCGTGTGGGAAAACTCAGAGTTCCTAAAAGAAACCCCCACAAACATGAGGAGAACATACAAGTCTCATGCAGATGTTGTCTTTGGTGAGATTTAAGTGTTTCAAGGGAACTAGTTTTTAAAGGGTGTTCTTTGCCATGCTGTGTCACAGACCACAGCCAACTTCAGCTCACACTTCCTGTGGGTGGTTCTACAGCAGTGGGCTGGCAATATCAGCTCTGCTATTCCTGTTACAGAGACATAAGTGCTGGAAATTGTGCACAAGGCTACAGAGCTCTAAGGGCGACATTAGGGCTGTCACCATTTTTTTGGTGTATTTTGCGACAAAAACTGTTGACAGCTGTATTCTCTACATAAAGTAGGCGCATCAAATATACTACCAATGATATGCTATAGGTGCATTAAATATGCTATACATGGCATACCACATGCCAGATTTTTGACAGGTTGATTTATTCAGGCACCTTATACACTCATTTAATGCACCTTAAAACTGGCGTGGAGGCGCCTCTTTTCAGACATGTTGCCCTAAGAGTTAAAACTGCTCAATAACCTAGGTAAGCAGAGATAAGACTCAACAGGGAGTGTCTCATCATGGTCAGATGGTAGTTTGCGAAACAATCAAATAAGAGAGAGCAGAGAGAGGTGGTCGGGAACCACGAGAAAATTGTGTACACTAGCAGTAGATAAAATCTCCTTCAGCTCCTGAATAAAAGCACAATCAAAACAGCAATACATTTAATAAAAGTATTAATTTACCTTCCCCTCCATTTTAAAAGCTACATTTTTGGGTTAGAAAGCTCTCACCATGCTCCAATGTAATCACTTTTTCCCCTGGCTTTCATAGAGGGAGATATTGCAAGTTTGTGCTACTCCACGTGTTCTCTTTGTGGTTATCAGTAAATAAACACTATGATCGGCCTGTCTAACACTAATGCACTAGTTGCTTATCTGTGGCTCTCAGGCTGAGAAGCACTGCTCTAATGACAGAAACAATAATTACCTTTCAACATGTAGGGACAGGTAATTGTATACTTTTCTAAATACATTGCTCTTTCGATATTGTCCTGGTAAGAGAAATTTTATCAGCTCTGAGTGCACACACGTGTCTCTAGGTTACAGTCCACAGCTCCCTTCCTGATTAGACAGCCAGCCACCAATGTTGAGGGAGCAGAGTCTTTATCTCAAACAAGATTAGATTAATTGTTTACTTTTGAAAACCTTTTGCTTTCACTCCTTGGAGGTCTGTAGCGTTGTTTACTTACAGATTCAATCTCCTGCACTTATGTCTCTGTAAGGCTATGTTAACACGGCTTAATTGCGGGACGTAATTACGGCCCGCAATTACGCCGTGTGGACGGGGGCGGGGCGGGAGCGGGGGGCCGGCACTTCGCCGGCCCATAGACAATCACTGCTAGCGGCGCGTTTACGCCGCTAGAAAGTGACATGTCAATTATCTCCCCGCCCGGCGGCTTCGCCGGGCGGGGAGAGGAGACGTAATCCATAGTCTCTATGAGAACTGTGAATTACCGTAATGAATGGGCCGTTTTCAGCCCGTAAGTGGCGCACTTCGGCGCGTAATTACGGACCGAAATACGGCCCATTTTAAACCGTGTGAACATGCCTTAAGGGTCAGCTGACATGCTTATCACTGCTATAGAGTTACATACAGCCTGATCAGGAAGGAGTGTGAAGCTGTCTATTAATCTATGAAACTGCATGGTGAGAAAACTCCTTTAACGTTCAAAAAATTGCTTGGATCATTAGCAATAATCTTAATATCCGTGGTTGAGTTCAACGTCTTCTACAGTATTTACTAACAATGCCTATCTAATGGCACATATATGTAAGACTCTAAAATCCAATGGCATAGTAATGGTACTCTAAAAATATCGCAGAGGCACACCCAATAAAAATATATACTTTATTACTGCGAGGAGTTTCTCGAGTACGGGGGATTGAGGTGGGGGATCATCGGTTCAAGTGTTCAGGTTTTGCTGATGATCTGCTCCGCTACCTTGGAGACCCTGCTTCCTCCCTTCCGGCGGCACTGGAAGTGATAGCGGAGTATAGCTCATACAGCAACCATAAAATAAACATGACCAAGAGTGTGGCTTTGAGGAAGGTAACCTCCCATTTTGTGTGGGCTCGGGGTAGACCAAGGATACCAAATGCTACCCTATGCAGGCCACAGGAGGAGGGGGGTCTAGCATTAGCTGACTTCCAGACTTACTATTTGACAGCGGTTGCAGTTAGTTCGTTAGATGGCTTTAATGGGGTGAGCCGTAAGGTCTTGGTTAATTTAGAGAATTTACTGTATACGAAGCCCCAATTGCAGCGCTTCCATGGCTTCCGCCTTCGATTTTGCCGAGAGGCCGGCTCCATCGAGTCCCATTGATGGGGTTCCTCTCGGTATTGGTTTTCCGATCCTATGCCTCCAAATTAGGACTCCTCAACACGGACGGCCCATGCACCCCGTTACTAGGTAATCCCGACATGCCTGCCTCCCTGACGGTGGCTCTCGCACGCTTGTTGGGCACGGAAGCTGCTACATCAGTGTTTGTTGAGGTGGTTGCTGCGGGAATACTGAAGGGATACGAAGCATTGGTTGGAGAGGATAATGTGCCGCAGTTCATGGCGATTCCACTTTTACCAATTGAGCAGCTTCTGCTTGAAGTGGAAAAGAATGTTTGGGACACAGAGGCCCCGAACCACCTTCGAGAGGTGGTGCCTTGGTCGCTACTCTAAGAAACGGGCCCTCTCCGGTCTATATAGGCTCATGATAGCCTATACGGCTGGCGACAAACTCGTCTTTCAGACTAGCTGGGAGAGGGAGCTCAATCAGACCCTGTCGGGAGATAACTGGTCCAGGGTGTTTCAACTGACCCACAGATCCTCGGTGTCTTCCAGAGCTCATGAATTGAATTACAAAATTCTCACAAGATGGTATCGCGTTCCAGCATTGCTCAATTCCTTTTACCCTTCTGTTTCTGCGGCCTGTTGGAGGTGTAAGAGGGAGAGGGGGACTATGTCTCACGTTTGGTGGGGTTGCCCAGTCTTACAACCCTTCTGGAAGGGGGTACTTAACATAATCCATAGAATCACGGGAATTAGGGTTCGTAACTGTCCCGCCGCCGTTCTGCTGTTTGACATCCCCTCCCCACTGCTCTCTTAAAATCCCATCTAATAATCTTTCTCCTGCTGGCGGCCAAAATAGTGATCCCCAGACTCTGGTTGTCGACCACTTGCCCGACCACAACGGACTGGTTATGGGAGGTACATGCGCTTCAGCGCTTGGAGGAATTTAGAACTGACTCCCCCTCGTGCTACAGCCAATACCTGCATACCTGGGAGGAGTGGATTTCCTCTTGTGGCTCGGATAACTACTTAGTCTGCTCCTGAGGGGAGAGATTTGACTTAGAAGAGCACAGGCTGGATGGGAGGGAGAGAGGGTGTCTGCCGGGGGGACCTGCGACCTGTCCACTTTCGCGTTTCTTCTTGTCTTGTGGAGGTTTGGTGTGATCGGTGAGCCAGTCGCTGAGCTATGTTGTTCATTATTTTTTTTATTTTTTTTTTATTGTTACTGTTGAGTTAACTGTGTTATTCGGTCTGGTCTACGCATGAGGCATGCCGATGCCTGGGACGTGCGTACGGGGGCGCTGGGGCGGGGGGATGCCGCTCTGGCCTGGGGCCCTTGGGCGGGCGCTGCAGCTGGAAATTGGCCTGGCATTTGGCACCTGACTCATAAATGTGGTTGTACTTGCTAGTATGCTTTCTCTCTATCCTGGAGACCCTCTCACCCCTCCTTTTTTTTTTTTTCCCCCTCTCCTCCTCCCTCCCCTTATTTTCTTTCCCTTTAAGCTCTCATGACGCTGAGTACACATGTTGTTGTTCCTTTCTCTGTGTTTCCCTTTCCCTCAGGTGATATGATGCCATTTCTGGTTGTAAACTCAATATATCAATGTTACACTGTATGACCTTTATGCAGTCTCTTATTTTATACTTATCATAACTTCTTCAATAAAATGTTTGAATATGGAAAAAAAATATATATATACTTTATTTCAACATTCTTTATGAGGTACATATCTCGGACATGAGACATCACTCATGGTTTTAACCAGCAATCAATAACCTGGATGTTTCGGTTCAAAGACCTCTCCAGTGAAATGAGCCTAGTATCAGCCTGAAGTATCTGGGCTAATAGTAGACTCTTCTGGGCTAGTTCACACGGCTGATTGTCGATGTAATTGCGGGGACGGATTTTGCCCCGCAATTACGCCGGCTGCTGTGCAGCTCGCCGGCCCCATAGACATGCTTTATTCACGGCGCGTACACTCCATAAATAATTGACATGTCACTTTCTCCCCCCTCGGTGTATTCGCCGAGCGGGGAGAGGAGACGGAATCCATAGTTCTCTATGAGAACTGTAGATTACCGTAATGACTGAGACGG
>JAODAL010036928.1:0-41042 GCA_025379985.1 Phyllomedusa bahiana
AAACATTAATCTGGCTTTCATATGTTTCTTTTGCAGTAAGGGTGTCTTCCTGGCGGGTGGCCTTTCACCCATTTGAACAGTATTTTTCCTGTGGATAATGACACAATCTTCCCAAGCTTCTGCCAGCATCTTCAAAGGGTCTTTTGCTTTTGTTCATTGATATGTACATGTCGGACCAAAGCATGTTCATCTCTGAGACACAGAATCCATCTCCTTCCTGAGAGGTATGATGGCTAGACATTCCCATCTTATTTGTATTTGCATATAACTGTTTTTACAGATGAACGAGACAACTTCAGGAATCTGAAACTTGCACCCAAGGATGATCTAGACTTGTGCAAGTCCACAATTCTCTTCCTGATATCTTGGCTGATTTGGCTGATTTATTTAGACTTTCCCATGATATTACATACAGAAGCAGTGTGTTTTTGGTGTGAATTAAAATAAATCCACAGATGTGTCTCTAATTAACTCAGATGTTGCCAATAAACCAGAAAGCAGAAACTTCCAAAGACATGACATCATCATATGGGCTGTCCCAAATTGTTTAAAGGCACAGTAATCCTATTGTATATAAACTTTTGACTTTGCAGAAAGTAATAAAAATATCTTAAAGAATTATCTCTCAATATTCTGGCATTTGACAAATATAAATAATTTTGGTAATCCTAATTGACCTAAAACGTGTAAGGTTTATTCTGATTTCATGTCAGATAGTGAGAAAAACATGAATATGTCTCTTTTTATATAGTGTATGTACATTTCTGGTTTCAATTGTATATAGTCATGATAGGCTGGACAGATGTCAATGGTAGTTAAAAAGGATGACTCTCCTTCTTGATCACTACTCTGAGAACCACTGAATACATACATACATAGGTTTTAATGATGCTTGAAATTTTTGTAACTTTGATATATGGCTTTTTCAATATTTATGCGTATTATTTTTGGCTATAGGCTCCTTCAAATTTTCTCTAGGTGCTACAGTTTTCACCCATTGGCTAAGCATATACTGGGAGTTCAATAGGTTCTAACATAATTGGTACTGAACTCCATGCGTTTGCCTGCTGTCTAATAATTAGCATGTATGCTTCACTGTGGTGTTTTAATGGGTTTTGATAGAGCAGTTATATTCAGTAGACCCCCCTCCTTGCCAGCACCATGGTGTTTTTTTGTTATTTCAGTATTGTCATTAATGTTTATAGAACATGTGCCTTGTTATACAGCACTGTGGAAACTATTTGTGCTTTACAAATAAACTACAATAATATTAATAATTATAATGAATTTTCTCCTAGCTGCCTGCTATAGTTATTCTATTTCTGTCTAGCTCTGACATGGGACCTTTGTCAAGAGACCAGTTACCATGGTGCTGTCTCAAAAATAGCGTAAATCCAATGCACATCAATATCTGTACAATAAATAGAATAAATTGCTACTTATAATACATTATTTTGCATGCACTGGGTAGTAATTTGTGCATAGGGCTGCAACTTATTCTTTCTCATTTAATTATGGGGAAGCAATTCTACAATTTACAAGTACAAACTGCATGAAAAGCTATCAACGGTTAGCCTTTTTAGTGATTTTAAAGATAATTTGCTGGTTAGGTCTCCTAGGTAACACAAAACATTACTTCTTACTTTACTAAACATTTGTCAGTACTTGCATTCAGTAACTGTTTCATGTAGCAGCAGACAGTAATAAGCTTGTGATCACAGCCCCCAAAACTTTATCATATGTGTCATGCAGTTATAAAAACCATGCCTTTCCAAAGTAAGGGCTTTGGTGACTAATTTCAAGAGGTCTTCTAACGGAAGACATTGATGGCAAATTGATAGCAAAGTTTAGCAAACAGATCTTCATCGACTCTGAGAATGTTTGACTGGTCCATTGCTCCCAGGGAGAAGGTGGCTACACATGCAGTTATTCTCCATTAAAATGTATGGAGGATATAGAAACAGCTGTCCATTTGCTCTGCACTAGGAAAAAAGGCCAACTTATCAATGCTTAGGACATCTATATATTTTAACATATGTATCCCCTTTAATGTCCACATTTAAAATACAGCATTCACTCCTCTATTTAGTTTTAGCGAAGTGAAATACAGACCAGTGTGCGTTGAAAAGATCTCCCTCCAAGTTTCCTATGGTAATTATGTGGGAGTTCTTTAGGCCATTAAATTACAACTCTTTTGTAAAGCTCTGGATCTGGCCCCAACATTCAGAAGACAAGATAGATTTAGATGACCACCATCTCTAAAACAGGAGCTAGGCTACCATACTAGAATTACAGGGACCCAAGATTCCCGGATTTCACCCAACTTCATAACTTTCTCATATTCACATGGGAAATAACTGAAATAAATAGACCATACCATACATGCTTGAGAAAGGGGGCGTGTTAGTCTCCGAAACATCACACAGGTGCTCATACTGCTCACTATCTGGTGTTTCATCGTTTTCTTAGATGGAAACAATATGGACACTAAAATGACTTTGACTCTACAAAAACCAATTCCCAAACCCCCAGAAAAATTTTTTTTTTTTTTTTTTTTTTTTTCCCCAAAAGGGGGGGGGGTTACATACACCACATAAGAAAAACAGTACAGTGACAAGGGATAAAAATTGGACACGGGGGGGGAGAGAGGCCTCCCCCCGCAAAGGGCTTACAATCTACAAGGAGGGGAAAGAGACAGGAGGTGGGGGGCAACATTTGTGGGGGGAAAGAGTGCCCAAGTTTAGTGAATTAAGGCACCCGAAAAAATGGGTTTTCAGGTGCTTTTGAAGCTGGTGAAAGTGAGGAAGTCTGTGTGTTGGGATGAGTTCCGAGTGTGGTGAAAGCATGGGAGAATTTGAAGACGGTTGTGTGAGGATTGTAAGGGGGAAGGAGAAAGGCCCTGTGAGGAGCGGAGAGTGCGTGAGGGGAAATTTAAAATTTGGGGAAAGGATTTTATGGAGGGGAAGGCAGGAGAGCCTTGTGGGGTCATGTTAGTAGCTTGAAATAAAATTCGCTGGGCAATGGGAACCCAGTGAAGGGATTGGGCGAGGGGAGAGGCAGGGGGAGAGGGGGGAAGGGGGTGGATAAAGGGCAGCAGTTTTAAGGGTTTTGATTGGGGGGGGAGCGAGGGGTTTAGCGGGGAGGCCACTGAGAAGGATGTTGCGTTCTGGGCAGGAGGACAAGGGCAGGACCGCTTTTTGTGTTCGTAGTTGAGGAATGGCGGATGCGAGAGATGTTTTTCAGGTGGAGGGGCAGGAGAGGGGGGGGTTTGGGATGTGGGTTTGAAAATAGAGCAGAGTTAGGATTACCCCAAGGCAGGGATTGGGGGGCCCGGGAGAGTGTAGAGCCATTGCCCCTGAATAGAGGATCGGGCAGGGTAAGAGTGGTGTGGAAAGATGATGAGTTCTTTTTTCTCCCATTTATTTTAGGAGCGTATGAGAAGAAGGGGGAAATGGAGGACGACAGTCAGGGATCCGGGAGAGTAGAGAGGTGACATCGGGCCGGGATGTTTTTTTTGGGTGTCTTCGCATCGGGGAATGAAAGCCATGTGGGCTATGAGCTACCGAGAAAAAGGTGTAGAAGAGAAGGTAGGGGCCCGGGATACCCTTGGGGGACACCGACAGAGAGGGGCCCGGGTGGGAGGAGGGGAGCGAAAATAGAGACGCTGAAATCCGATCAGTGAGGTATGAGGAGACCAGGAAAGAGCCAAGTCTGGATGCCGAGGGAGGAAGGATTTTGTAGCGGAGGGAATGGCGAAGGTCAAAGGAAAGGGGACAGGCCCCAAGGAGGAGCACAGAGTATGGCATGAGGCTTTACAGTTAACTTAGGCGGGTTGGGGCGGTTTTCGGTGGTTGGGGTCAAAAAACCCAGATTGTGTGGGCCCAAGAAGGAGTTGGAGGAGAGGGGGGAGGACGCTGAAGATAGACGGCTGCTCGAGGAGTTTGGGGGGGAAAAGGGGCTGGATGGGGCATAGTTGGACAGAGAAGAGGGGTCAAGGGTTTGTGTTTTTTTTTGGATTGAGTATAGTAGCATGTTTAAAGGCGAAGGGAAGATGCCAAGGTTATTGATGGTTGAGAGATTGGGAGGGCTGGGGGATAGAAGCACTGAGGTCTGGGGTGAGGGGGGATGGCAGTGGGCAAGACTACAGGTGTGGGTTGGATTTGGACAGTAAGGAGGAGAGCTTGTCATGAGTGACCATGGGGGTGCAATTAAGGGGGAAGAGCAGTTTGCAAGGGTAGAGGAGGGTGGTGGGGACTGCGGGCTGAAGCTTTCTATGATGAGGTTATCTATGGAGTGCTACAAAAAAAAAGCGCTTTTTGGTGCTGCAGGTCAGCTCATAGCAAGCTACGAGCCAACCACCTCAGAGAATGGGCATGGCAGCACTTGCTCCAATCGTCCCCATTCATTTCTAGGGAAGTCCCGAATATAGCAGAGCTTGCGCCCATCCTCCCCATTCCTTTGAAAAGTGCTCATAGGAACACCCAGATCTGGAGAATTTAAACACCTCGGGCGATGTACGAACGGGGCTGCACTAGATAGCTGGCATCTTCTCACCCAATTCATACATGTTTAAATCTCCAGCATGCCATTTTTGGGCGCACTTTGAAACCAGCGAAGCTCATATTTATAGCTTTTCTCGGCATTTTTAAGGTGCATTTTTGCTGGAACAGGTAAACCCTTTCAAATGGATACATGAGCCAAAATGTCCCCTAGGCTAGAAGGCCTGATTTTATGACCCATAGAGCGGGTTCATAAACAGGGCATCTGTGCCAATTTTAGAGATGAAATTTTCCCTTCCACGCCCCTTGGGGTTTTTCATGTCCTGAAACATTTTACACCCCTTTTTTCAAGGTTGCAGGTTAAATTATTATGCTGAGAGTTGACACTGGTGTTATGGAATACCATTGCAATGATGAGGTGTCCTAGTTCTGCAAGAATGTTATGGCAGATGATGCGTGTCAAAGTAACATCGACATGAATTTCAGGACTCCAACTTTTCCAGCAGATCATTGCATAAAGCATCACACTGCCTGCACTATCTTGCCTTCTTCCCATAGAGCCTCTTCATCAAGCAAAGAACACATCTGTCCCCCACAAAAGTAAAAAATCAATGTGTATCAAATTTTTTTGGGGTTTTGTTTTTCCAAAAGTAAGGGGCCCCTTTTAGGACTTTTAGCATGGAAAGGAGAAACATGGGGAGCGGCAGGGTTTAAAGCTTTTTACCAGCCCGGGTTTTTCCCCCCCACAAAAACAATTTGTTAAAAAAAATTTTTTTTTGATGGTCTTTTTTGAACTTTAAAAACATACACATCACACCACAATAGGGAGCTGCGTTTTGTTCTTCCATTCGAACTCACAAATAATTTTTTTTGTGTATCAATACATTATATGGTGTATTAAATGGTACCAATACAAACTACAGCTTGATATACAGCTTTGTTTATGTAAAAGCAAAAAAAGTTATGAATCTTGGAATATGGGAATGAAAAAGCAAAAATGCTGCCACCAAAATCAGAAAAGGGTTAATGCTATGGCTGATCACTGTATGTCTCTATGTAAACTGATGTACAAGCTTTATCAGACTGCGTATATATGAGTGGCAGTTTTCTCACCCCACCCCATAAACAATGCAATAAGTTCCATAACATACCCTTTTTATGTTTGCTTCATATGGAATCTATCAGTAGAAACCTTTCTATGTTCTGGTATAAAATTGCTGGCACACAAATCTATAGTACAGGTCTCATGAGCACTACTAGTAAGTTAATCCTTTAATATTACCAATATTGCATTTCTCTGCTGGAGATATATTTTAGGGCATCATTACTTACTAAATAAATGACCACAAATAATCATAAGAATGAATGATAAATGTAGAGAATTGTAAAGAAAACAACTTTTTCTAAATCTAATTTATCAGAAAGTTTGCAAAGCTTTAAAATTTGGATTGGTCGGTGGTTTCATAACCTTAGTTCTTTGAGGGTATGTTCACATGGCGTTTAGCGGCACAGATTTTTTGTGTGCAGTGAATGCCATGCTTTGCACTTTAAAGTTATGGGCTTGCAAGTCTGTAAATTCAAAGCGTAAATGTGTAATATGCCCTTAAGAAGTGACATGGCGGTTTTACGGGCATACATTACGTGCCGCAAAATACATCTGAGCGATGACGTTGATTGTACTTGTACATTTTTTTACCGTATTTGCAGGGCGTATTTCAGTGCAATTATGTGCTAAAATATGTCCCACAAATACGCAATATTGACACGGCTGATGTGGACGCTGAATTTTCAGCGCCAAATCAGCCACAAAACCTCGGCTTAAAATCGCCTCAATGCACCACTTTTCAGATGAGGTTTTGACAAAGATTTGATCAGGTTTTGATCAGGTTTACACCAAGGTTTCCTAACCCTATTTTCTTTCTTAACACACACACACATACAAATAAATAGCCAGGGCAAAAGTCACAAAAAAACACAACAAAAACGTGGCAAAAACATACCTAGAACCGCGCTGGGGTCTTGAACGAGGTTTTCAAGCTCTCCATTGATTCCTATGTGGATTTTCAGCATTCAAAATGCTTTAAGAATTCACATGACACTTATTGTTCAGAAGCGCAACAACTCATTGAAAAACCTTTATTGTGTGTGAACTACAATGCTATTTTACATAGGAACTGATGAAAATGAATTGGGGACATTTTAAAGACTTTTTTAACGCTGTTTTGGGTGAGAAAATGCTGCAAAACAGCACAGCAAAGGGTATGTTCACATGATATGTTGCGGCGCGTACAGTACGTGCCACAGTAAATCATGTGTTTCGGGAGCTTGCGCTGACCAGTGTGTACTCCCGTAGTGCGGGAGGGTGGCCCCATAGACATGCATTACTCGCGGCGCGTGAGCGCCGCAAGTAATTGACATGTCACTTATCTCCCCACGCGTACAATACGATTGGGGAGAGAAGGCGTAATCCATAGTTCTCTATGAGAGCTATGGATTACCGTAATTATGGGGTGCATTTCCCCGCATATTAAGTGCAGTACGCTGTGAAATACGCGGCGAAATGCGTCCCAAAATGAGCCATATGAGCATACCAAAACAGCGTCAAAATCAGCAGTGTGAACATATCCTTTCTGTTTTACTTATAAATAAATAAAATTAAATAAAATAAATAAACAAATAAATATGACATTCTTTTCTCATCTCCTTTATATCATATATAGACCTAGCTGTAGATGGAAGATGTTTATACAGTTCAGCATGTTCAATTCAGTAATGATTTGGTGTGCACCATAAATCACAAGGCATTAGGTAGCCATTTATGTCCCAACAAGCCTTCAAAAAGCTCAAGCTCCAAAGATAATCTGAGCCAAAGTATTTTAAATGTCACCAAGGGATCTATTATCCAGGAGACTGATGTTACCCTTCGGCTCCATCCCCAAAATCATTAGATATTTTTCAGTTATAAAACCATGTCTAAATGCCTCATCCCTAACAAATGCAAGTTAAACTTCACTTGGTGATTAAATTTAAATGAAAGTAGAGGTCTAATTCCTGACAAACATGATGCGTGCCTGTCGTTACCATAATAGAGAGTGTAACTGGATACCCCATTGTCAGAGCCAGTGTCTTTTGTAGACATCCAAGCTAAACAAACAATATGTTAACCTCTTTCAGGTCCTGCAATAAAACACATTCCTAAAACCCAAGATGCATTTCTCAAAGACAATAAATAAGTTCAGTCTTTGTAGATTTAAGGCTCCATTAGTTTACAGAACAATGAGGGATGTAATAAAGACTTTGTCAAATATTGGTATGTTTGAAGGAAAAGGAATGCACTTACTGTGTCGTAACTCTCAGTGGGCCAGGCGTACACAATAACTAATAAGGAAATTAAATAACCTTGTTTACTTACCCATCAACAAGGACAAAGCAAGAAAATTTACTCAGGCATCCAAGGGCTTAAGGAACTTTCTCACTGAGCTTATTGTAACTGTTGACCACCAGAATGAAATAACTTTATAGGCTGAATAATGTATCATATTAGCCACTGGGCAGCTATATGCTTGTAATTCAGTCTTTAAATGGTTGTTAGTGGAGGAAATTAATCTTAAATGAGGCCAGGGTGGGAAAAAAAGGAAAAAATGACCTAGAGGTCCCCCGCCGCTGTCACTCCTGAGCTCCCCAGGACCCGCTCCTCTTAATTTCTGGGTTCTCGTCCAGGAACATAGGAGAGTGAATAGAGCACAAGCCTTTTCTATGTGTTGGGGGGGCAACCAGGAAGTAACTGCTGGCACGTTCCGTGGAGTCCCAGAGCAGCATCGGTGAGGGCCAGGTGAGTAAGTATAACTTTTTTTCTTTTTAACCCAACCTGGCACATTTTAGATAAGTTTTTCTCCACTGGACAACTCTTTTAACAGTGTTTCATTTTTGAGCAATATTTTAGAACATTTCACAGCTTAGTTAGAATTGTTTAACTCTCCTTGTAATTCCAAATCAGTATAAAATAAATAAGTAGAAGTGTTTTCAATTCTTTTTATTTATAGTAATACATGTTGTAGAAGCATTTTATCAAAGACTCTCTTAGTCTTTCATTCCCATACTATCCACATGTCCTGGGGTCTATCATTGATAGGATTCCAGTAGAAAACAGAGAATTGAAGTATCTATCAAAAAGCTTTGACCCCTTCCCATCAGAGAGATTTTTTCTGTTCATTTTTTCCTCCCAACTTTCCAAGACCCATACATTTTTACATTTCTTCATCTACATAGCTGTCTGGGGGCTTGTTTTTGTAGGACATGATGTACTTTTTAATTGTACCATTGACTGTATCATATAAAGTAGTGGGAAGCAAAAAAAAAATTATTTGTGGGGTGAAATGTTAAAAAAAGGAATAACACCTTTTAAGGGGAAGGGAAACGGGGCAATAACATATGAAAAAGTTCATCTTACCTGGGTGAACTTCAAATAGGTGGGGACTGCTTCACAGAAGTTATCTAAAAGTATAAACTATCAAAATTGGAGAATCCAGCAAACAGGTCTGACTTTACAAAAGTAATTCAGCTTTATTTGATCCACATTTTTATTTAATCAACATTTAAAGCCAAATCTTTTTTTGAGGAGTTAATTTATATAGAGTTCATTGTGTGTCAAAAATGACATGTTATTTTACTTCTTCAGATTGGTAGCATTCCAATAATACCAATTTTTTAGCATCTTCATTATGCTTTGCTACTTTAAAAAATTCAAAAATTATTTTTTTAAATGTCCTTTGCAGAATAATTTTTATTTTTTGTCTCCAGACCTTAGTGAGTACAAATTTTTTGCAGGCTGAAATGTAGTTTTTATTGGTACCATTTTAGGATACATGCAACTTTTTGATTACTTTTCATTCCACTTTATTAGCAATGCAAAATTCCCCCCAAAAAAACAGAATTTTGGCATTGAGCAGATCTGACTTTTATGGATGCAACTAAACTATTTCTGTTTTTGTATTTATTTTGTGATGTATTTATTTCTAAAATGTCCAGAGGGGTATGTTTTAGGCGATGTTCACACAGCTTATTTCAGAACGGATTCACGTCGGATTTCCGATCGTAAATCCGTTCCGAAATCAGTTGAAAATCAGTGTGAAATAAGTGTCACTAAAGTGTGACACGTATTTTGCGACGGATTTACAAACCCCATTCATTAGATGGGGTGAATCCGTCGCGAAATCCAGCTCAATAAGTGACAGGACCATTGTTTTTCCAGCCGTTTCGCGGGCGCAAATCCGCGGCGTAATACGGCACGGAAATACGTGTCGTCTGAACGACGACATGTATTTCCCATTGAAAGCAATATTAAATGGCCTGTAACTTATTTGTAATTGATTTCGGAACGGATTTACCATCGTAAATACGGCGGCAAATCCGTTCTGAAATAAGCCGTGTGAACTAGCCCTTAAACTTTTAATATTTTTGTATTTCTTTATAGTTTTAAAAATTTTATTTATTTATTTTTATTTGTACTTGACCATCTGGAAGGGGGCATCATCACTGCACACTATTCTACAATTTATTGCAGAATAGCATTCTAATTTTGCTCTTTTATTATGCCCTATATGAAGATGGCAACCATGGAGGCCTTGAAGGCTCCTGGATGCCATGACAATGTAATGACCAGGAGTAGTGGATCCAATGGACCACCGCAAGCCATGCCGCAAAGCGGGTTGGACTTGCTGCAGCGGGAATCCTACCAGGTCGCTACCCCTGATGCGACCAACTTGCGGAAGCAGCCGAGGTGTAGGGAGGTACAGGTAAAGGTCATGGTCGAGGAACGGAGGTATATGGTATGGTACACGGAATACACTAACAAGGCTCTGGGAACACTTTCTCAATAAGCACAATGCACTAAAGATCCGGCAGGGAGCAAAAGGAGGTGTCCTAGTCAGCGCCCTGCAATAACCAATTACCGGTGCACTGGCCCTTTAAATTTCAGAGAGCTGGGCCCTACAGAGTGGGAGTGCATGCACCGGCTGGCAGAGGAGTGCAGAAGAGCAGGAGCATAACTAGGTAAGTTCCTACCGGCAAAACAAGCACGCCCGCAGCCCAGCAAACGGACCAAGGCCCAGGGCCGTCTTAACAGCACTATGGGCCCCTGGGCAGAGAGGTGCACTGGGCCTGGGCCTGGCCCCCCCCGGCCCCCTCCAAAAAAAAAAAAAAACACTACTCAAAGAAACAAATATAAACATTACCAGCTCCGGTCACCATTACATGACAGAGACTTTAGCACTGATGGAATATAATAGCAAAATAACCCCTGACACCAGGGACTCACCGGAGACGTCCTCTCTGAGTCGTTCTCTGAATCGTTCTTTTTCCCTTTTCCTCTCCTTCCGTCCAGACCACCATGATGCCTTCTCCCGGCCACAACTCGTCCCTGCAGAATGTAACACACCAACATCTCAGAATCCTCACTTTATCAGCACTTCGCTGCTGATTCCTACCTTTGTTATGGGCGCCCCACATCTAGTAAGTAGGTAGTAATGCTGCCCACCATTAAGTAGGTAGGTTTACATGCCCACTGTAGGTAGATATGCTGTCCCCTGTAGGTAGGTTTATAGCCCCCCTGTAGAGTGTAGGGCAGGCAGGGCCAGTAATTAGGGCAGGCAGGGCAGTATATAGCCAGGCAGGGCAGTATATAGGTGGTAGGCAGGGCAGTATATAGCCAGGCAGGGCAGTATATAGGTGGCAGGCAGGGCAGTATATAGGTGGCAGGCAGGGCAGTACATAGGTGGCAGGGCAGTACATAGGTGGCAGGGCAGTATATAGGTGGCAGGGCAGTACATAGATGGCAGGGCAGTATATAGGTGGCAGGGGTAGTATATTGATGGCAGGAGCAGTATATTGGTGGCAGGGGCAGTATATTGGTGGCAGGGCAGTATATTGGTGGCAGGGGCAGTATATTGGTGGCAGGGCAGTATATTGGTGGCAGGGGCAGTATATTGGTGGCAGGGCAGTATATTGGTGGCAGGGGCAGTATATTGGTGGCAGGGCAGTATATTGGTGGCAGGGCAGTATATAGGTGGCAGGGGCAGTATATAGGTGGCAGGGCAGTATATTGGTGGCAGGGCAGTATATAGGTGGCAGGGGCAGTATATAGGTGGCAGGGCAGTATATAGGTGGCAGGGGCAGTATATTGGTGGCTGGGCAGTATATTGGTGGCAGGGGCAGTATATTGGTGGCAGGGCAGTATATTGGTGGCAGGGGCAGTATATAGGTGGCAGGGGCAGTATATTGGTGGCAGGGCAGTATATTGGTGGCAGGGGCAGTATATTGGTGGCAGGGGCAGTATATTGGTGGCAGGGCAGTATATTGGTGGCAGGGGCAGTATATTGGTGGCAGGGCAGTATATTGGTGGCAGGGGCAGTATATTGGTGGCAGGGGCAGTATATTGGTGGCAGGGGCAGTATATTGGTGGCAGGGGCAGTATATTGGTGGCAGGGCAGTATATTGGTGGCAGGGGCAGTATATTGGTGGCAGGGGCAGTATATTGGTGGCAGGGCAGTATATTGGTGGCAGGGGCAGTATATTGGTGGCAGGGGCAGTATATTGGTGGCTGGGCAGTATATTGGTGGCAGGGGCAGTATATTGGTGGCAGGGCAGTATATTGGTGGCAGGGGCAGTATATTGGTGGCAGGGCAGTATATTGGTGGCAGGGGCAGTATATTGGTGGCAGGGGCAGTATATAGGTGGCAGGGGCAGTATATTGGTGGCAGGGCAGTATATTGGTGGCAGGGGCAGTATATTGGTGGCAGGGGCAGTATATTGGTGGCAGGGCAGTATATTGGTGGCAGGGGCAGTATATTGGTGGCAGGGGCAGTATATTGGTGGCAGGGCAGTATATTGGTGGCAGGGGCAGTATATTGGTGGCAGGGCAGTATATTGGTGGCAGGGGCAGTATATTGGTGGCAGGGCAGTATATTGTTAGGCAGGGCCAGTAGTTTAAAAAAATAAATAAATAAAAATGTTACTTACCTGATTTCCTTCCTCTTCTCCACGTCCGGAGCCGGTGGCCGCTCACAGCAGAGTGCAGGGCCGCGGAGCAGGCGCGCGATGACGTCATCACATCGCGCGCCTGCCCCGCGGCCTCCTGGGAGCTGAACAGACGGGATCAGTAGATCCCAGATGTTCAGCCTCGGCTGCTGCCCGCACCGCGCAGAGCAGGCAGCGGCCGTGATGGCTGCATGGCTGGGTCACAGACCCAGCCATGCAGCCGTTGTGTGATGAGGGGGCCACAGAGCGGCGCCGGTACTCGGGGCCCCCGAGGGAGAAACCCCAGCCTCCCCCGGCGATGCTCCGAGCCGGCGCTGCGGCCCGAATCCCGGCTGCCCCCGGGCAAAGCCTGGCTGTCGCTCCACTGGGCAGGGTAGGCGGCCCCCGGGCAGTGGCCTACCTGGCCCAATGGAAGAGACGGCCCTGCCAAGGCCCACTCGTCCCCGGCAGCATGCTGGGAGAGGGGACCAGAGTGCGCCCGTGGCCCGAGATGTGGACTGCATAAAACACTGTAACAGTACCCCCCCTTCGGCCTCTCCTTCCTTCCCTGAAGGAACTTCAGCACCAACTCACGGTCCAAGATGTTGTCCTCCGGCTTCCATGACCTCTCTTCTGACCCAAACCCCTTACAGTCGATAAGGAAGTGCCATTTTCCCTGATCGTCTTCATAGCCAAGATCTCCTTTACCACAAAGATGTTGGTGGAATCAGCTTCAGGAGAAGGAGGGACAACCTTCTAAGAGAAATGGTTCAGGACCAGTGGTTTCAACAGGGAGACATGGAAGGAATTGGAAATACGCATAGCAGGAGGGAGCCCAAGGAAGCAAGCTAGACCAGTCGTCCTGTCATGCAGAGATGTAGTGCCGAAAGTAGCTCCCCAGGACCTGGTTAACTCTTTCTACTTGGCCATTGTCTACGGGTGGTAGGCCGAGGAAATATCCAGCTTTACCTGTAGCTGGGACCAGAGAGCACGCCAGAATCTAGAAACGAACTGGACCCCCCAGTCCAAGACAATTTTCTGGGGAAGTATATAGGCCAACATAGCCTGAGTTTCTGACACTGACAGTGGATAGACCCTGCCGGATGGGACTAGTGCCGAGCAGCAAGTCAATCGGACAGTCGTAGGGACGGTGAGGCGGAAAGGTCTCAGCCTGATTCTCTGAGAAAACGTTGGCAAAGTCCTGATAAACAGCAGGCAAACCCAGTAGAGGCATCCATGGAGAAGTGGGGAGCACTGGGCGAGATGCTGTAAGACAGCGTGACTGACAGTCTTGACCCCCAGTGAGTGACTTCACCCGTCTTCCAATTTAGCATAGGGCCATGGCACTGCAGCCACGGAAGTCCCAGAAGAATTGCCGAAGTAGAATGGGATAGTACATAGAAAACAATCTCCTCCTTGTGGAGCGCCCCAATATGAAAAGACACAGGTTCCATACGAGAATGAATGGAGTCATTCACTGACTGAGGAGATCCCTAGAGGTTTATCCAGGCGGATCACTGGAAGACAATACTTAGTCACCAGGGAGGCATTAATAAAGTTCCCAGCTGGCCCGGAGTCCAGAAATGCAGGGGCCTGGAAAGAGAGTCCCGAACTGGTTGAGACTTGTACCGGCATTGTCAGATGTGGAGAGGGACAATAAACACGTAGGGACACCTCTCCTAGGTGCCTGTGTTTCCCGGCCGATGCGGGCAGTCCTTGTGGTAGTGTTCAAGACTGGTGTAGTAGAGGCACAAATTCTCCTCCCGATGTCAGTTACGTTCATGCTGGGTCAGATTAACCCTATTCATTTGCATAGGTTCCACACTGACAGTCTGTGGGGGAAGCAGTGGAGGCCTCTGGAAAACCAGAGGAACACGCGGAAGCCAACGTGACCGGACTGGTTCGCATTCGTGACAGAGCTCCTCCTGTCTTTCAGAGAAATGCACATCAATGTGGCTGGCGAGGTGAATAAGGTCACTCAAAGAAGATGGAGGGTCCCGTGCTGCAAGAACGTCTTTTGTTCTATTGGATAAGCTATTCATTCCAATTCAGCAAGGCGGTCTTGGCCGAAGAGGCACAGGCTGGTTCCTCAAAAATGCTGCAGAACTCTATGAAGAACGTGGAGAGGTTGGACGTGACTGGGTCAGCCCTGTTCCAGGAGGGAGCAACCCAGGCCAGGGCTTTCCCAGAGAGGAGGCTGACCACAAAAGCCACCTTAGACCTTTCAGTAGGGTACTGGCTTCCCATCAATTCCACATGCAGGGAGCACTGGGTGAAAAAGCCCCTGCATGCCTTGGGGTTCCCATCAAATTTTGCCGGCATACAGAGACATAGCCTAGGTCCGGTGGAGAATGCGAGAGCCGAAGATATAGAGACAGCCACGGAGAACGGCTGTTGCTGCTAAGTTGTGAGGAACTGCTGCAACATGATAGAGAGTCACTTGCTGGCCTTTGGCACAATCTGCTGCGACTCCTGGGCTATGATGGTGAGTTCAGCGACGCTTGGCAGAGGCACCCTGGTGGGATCCATGGCCGGATCTTACTTTAATGACTGGATCTTACTGTACCGAGCCTGCCACAAAGTGGGATGGACTTGCTGAGGCGGAAATCCTACCTGGTCGCTACCCCTGATGCTACTAACTTGAGGAGGCAGCCGACAGACAGACAGGAAGGTTTGGACAGGTGGCAAAGTTTCATGGTCGAGGGACTGAGGCAAATGGTACGGTACATGGATAACACTAACAAGTCTCTGGAAACACTTTCTCAATAGGCACAATGCACTAAAGATCAGGCAGGGAACAAAGGGAGGTGTCCCAGATATATAGGGTCAGCGCCGGCAGAAGAGTGTGGAAGAGCAGGAGCGCGGCTGGGTAAGTTCCTGCCAGCAATACAAGCATGTCTGAAGCCCGACAAGTGGACCAGGGTGCCACTTGTCCCCGGCGGCGTGTTGGGAGAGGGGACCAGAGAGCGCCCACGGCCCAAGATGCGGGCTGCGGTGCGCATTGTAACAGACAACTGGTCAGTGCCCTAGTATCACATCATGGGAGAGCGGAAATTGGGAGCAGCAAAAAAGTGGCACCATTTTTCAATGAGATGCAATTGGTTAAACGCTGAGATTAAATCTATCTCTGATCCTGGTACTGAGTGAGCCCAGTCCATGCTCCCACTCTATACACTATAACATACATCAAATGTTGGTAAGAAGTTAAAAGGGTTATTAATTCAAAAAATAAAAAAAATTAAACCACAAACAAATCTGATAAAATAACAAAACAAACAGGACCAGTGTAGACTCTCCATTCTCTGCTCACTAGAGACTGCTACATACTGAACCAATCAGATAGTGGTCATGTACCCTACAATTGGCATTACAACTCAGAAGTGGGAGTCATGATCCTAATAGTACATCACAGGAACACTGAGCCTGCTAATGGGGAACAGCAGTCATGCACTGACCACTGCACTTGCTTACTAGGTAATTAGAGAGGTAAGTACAATTTATTTAGTTATTTTACCATCTTCATGGAATTTTTATGTTTATAAAGAGTAACCAACCACGTAATAAATGTTAACAGTGTAGATGAAAAAGGGGGAAGAGCAACTAAGAAAAGTCTACAAATCTCTTAACTATGACTAAACTGCTATCATAAAGGCATCACTAATCCTACGGTAATCTACCTATAAATGTGTGACCTTCATTGTTATGGTAGTTTAGATTAAGGAAATAAAAGATAAGTATTTACTAAACTCATTCTATGGTATTCATTCAAAGCTAACATATGTACAAAGCAAATAGCATAAAGAGTAAAATAAACCCTAGGTATCTTTAAAAAGGGGTTCCGGTACCCATGAAAAAACCCAAAAAGGTCATGTCTAGAAGAATGTAGAAACGGGGGGTAGGGGGGGTGTCAAGCAAACAACAACTGTCTTTGTGAACACTTTATTAAAGAATTATTTAGGAAAACTTTTTTGGTAAAAAACTAGGGGTTTAAAAAAACCCAAACACTACTCTCTTTCTCTTGACACGGTCTTTGGGGGAAACGCCTGGGGGGACAGGAATCCCCTCTCCTCCACAAAAGAAAAACCTTTGTCTCTAAATTTTTTTTTTATTCATCCATGATATAGGTAGCACCCAGCCGCTTCCATTAAAGAAACTCACTAAACTTTTTTTTTCCAAAACTTTCTTTTGGGTTTTACTGCAGCGTTCTTCACTCATTCCTTCATGTAAACTCAAAAAATTTTCCCCTGAGACGGGACCCCCCTTTGGAAAATTTCCCCAGGTTTTCTTTTCCCTGTGTTTTTTTTCAGTCCCTCTGCTGGCCCCCTACGGTAAATTGGGGGAAAATTGTTTGGCTTAAACCCCAGAATGAATATCAGGGCTCCTTGATTTCTAACAAGTACTTTGATGGCACTTCTGATTTGGTTGTACATATGCATGTCTCCCAAGGGGCCCAATTTTGGGGGGGGCGGGTCCCATTTTAACCCCGGGCCCCCTCATAGATTTTTATAAAGGGCCCCTTTTTTAACATTTTTTAATTGACACAAATCAATCTTGCTTTATAAAGTATCTAAAGGTTTCCCTAGCTTATATTACATAAAAACCCTTTATTTTAATTTTTCATCTTGGGGATCCCAATCCCGCCCTGAAAATTTTTCCCTTTTTTGGGGCTGTTTTGGAAAATTTTCCTTTATAACTTACATATATACTGGGTACCTGCTGCAATTAGGGAGGGAGGTATAGGGTATATTTTTATTAAAAAAAGGATGAACAAATCATGCCTTTTTTAAAACACACAGTTGTAGGGGGGTTTCTTTATTCATAGAGGATTTTTTTATTTTTAAAAATTCCAAAATTATGAGGGGGCTTACAATTAAATTTACTAATGTTTAAAAATTTTTTGTCATCTCCCAAATGCGGGTTTAAATGCCCCCAACCTTTATTTATGGGGGGGTTGTAAGGGCCAGGTTATGGATCCCACTGGGACCACGAAAAAGCGGGCAAAAAAAACCCCCCACGCCGGGAGCAAAGGGTTCTAAGTGGGGCCCCGGGTTTTTTTCACCAGAGCCCCCCCGCAAACCGGGGGGTTTTGGGCTGGGGGGGGGAAAAGTCCTACCAGGTCGCTCCCCCCCTTGGGGGGAAGGGCTTGCGGTGGTGGTCGGGTTTTCAGCGGGGTACAGAATCAGGGGGACAGAACCGTAGCCTTTGGGCGGGGCCAAAAAGGGGCCCAGGGCAGGCGGCAAAGATCGGGTTTGGAAAACTTTACCCAAAGGGTGGTACCCGGCAAGGCAAAGAAAAACATTTAAAGGGAACGCTTTTTCAAAGGGCCCACGGGGGAAAACGGGATCCTTTAAGGAAAAACGTGGCGCAAACCAATATTGGGGGAAGCCCCCCGACTTTTTGGGCCAATTCCCGGGTTTGCACGGGCCCCTTTAAAATTTACAAAGAGTGGGAGGGGCCCCCGGCGCGCCCCCAGCCGGAAGAGGCCGCGGAGTGCCCGGGAACGTGGGCTTTTTTGAGTATCCCGGGGCGAGTGGGGTCCGCGGGCTCGTCCCGCGGCAAGGGCCCCCCCGCCCCCGGGGCAGGGCCCCCCAGAGAGGGGGGGTTTACGGGCGGGGGCGCCACCTGCTACGTACCCCTCCTTGGGGGTCCCCCCCCCTTCTTCTTGGGGCCGGGAAACCCTGTGAACAAGATCTTGGTTCAAAATTTTAGTTTCCCCGGCCCCCCCGGGGACCTCTTCGGGAAGGGAAAGTTTCTTCCAACAACAAAAAAAGAACTGCTTACCCCTGTTTGCCCTTCATGGCCAAGAGGGCCCTTTTTCCCCCTTAAACATACATCAGAAAACTCCCAGCCCAAGGGGGACGGTGAGGGCCCCTCCTCTGGGGGAAAAACTGTTTAAACCCCCCGGGGGCCTTTTGGGGAGGGAAAACGGGGGGAAGCTTTTCGGTATCCGGAAGTTTGGAAAGGAGGCAGAGTTTTGTAGGACACTGGGTTCAGCTGCCAAATTTATCTGAAAGGCCCCAAGAAACCCCGGGCCCCAAACAAAATTAGGGGGGATCTTAGGGGTACATTTTTGGAAGCAGCCAAACCTTCTCCCCTGGGAGGAATTTGGGAAAGACTCCTCCCTTTGGGTCACCCGGGTTTCCCATGGGGTTTGAAACCCCGGGGAGTAAGGCATGTGGGGGTCTCCCCCAAATAAATTCATATCCAAATTTTGGTTTGCCCAAACAGCGGGGAACCTGGAACCCGACCCAAAGGGGGGAGGGGAGGGGCCCCGGGGGGTGACGACCTTAGACCAGAAAAAAAAGGGGGGGGGAAAACCCCTTTGGCAAGTCCCAAAGGGGTTTTTTGTAGGAAAAACTAGCCCATGGAAACAGCTCGGGGCCCAATTGCCCCTGGCGCCCGGGGACACTAAAGACGCGGTATTTCCCCAAATCTGTTTTAAACTTCTCCATTTGGGTCCATTCATCGGGGGAATAAAGGGCTAAAGAAGTCCAACTTGACTTGCAAGCGGGGGAAAACAGGGGAAACCCCAAAAAATCTGGGGGAAAAAATTGGAACGCCCCGTTGGGAAAACGATGTGAAAGGGGTTAACCCATGCAAAAGAAAAATGTGACGAAAAAATTTGACCCGCCAATTGGGGAAAGCGAAGGAAGCCCGGGAAAGGGGGCCCAACGAAGGGGGGACATTTTCTAAAATTTTGGTCCATGACCCCCCCGGATGACAAAATTTCCCCGGGGAAGAAGGAAGGCCCAAATGAAAAGGGCCCAAACCTATTTTGTTGCCCGGGGGGACCCCCGGGGGAGGGGAAAGAGGTAAAAAGGCAGGGGCCATTTTTGGGCACACTTTGGCCGCAGGGAGTGAATGAAATCCCCCGACTTCCTGGGGGCAGATTTTTGGCCCCCAGAAATTTCCCCCGAGTTTAAGGGGCAAAAGGATTTCCCTTTATGCGGGGTGGCCACCAAGAAGAAAAACTATCCCCCCACCCCCGGGGAATTTTTCCCCTGACGCTGGAGGGGTACGAAAGGGTTTTGCCCAGTGGGACACTTCGAGGATCTACAGGACCCCATGGGGGACCGGGCCGGTTCCAGGGGCAATGATGTGCTAAAAAAACGGGTTTCTTATCCGGAGTCAGAAACAAAAGGGAAGAGCGTCCGCCTTGACCCTTTTTCTCGGCCCGGTCGGAAGTGGATCTAGAAATGAAACGGGGGAAAAAAGAGGGGGCCAGGGCCTTTTGAAGGGTTTAAACTTTGGGCCGTTGGAAAAGGACTGGAAAAGGGTTTTTTTTGGTCAGTAAAACGAAACATGGGGGGGTCCCCAGCTCCTTCCAGCAGAAGTTTTCCATTTCTCCAGAGCCAAAAGGGGGAAAGGCCAACAGTTTTTCCCCATTCCAAAAGGCATAAAATTTCGTTCCAACCCGGGGAGAAGGTCTTTTGGGAAAAAAAATGCATGGGGTGTAGTCTTACCTTTGGGGCCCCTTTTGTGTAAGGAACCCCCCCCCCCGGGCCCCCCCGGAAGAAAGGGGTCCCCTCTAGAGAGAAAAAATTTCTTTCCCCCGGAAACTGGGGCGGACCAAAAAAGGTTTCGGGGGGAAAAAAAACTGTCTTTAGTTCCGGGGAAAGCTCTCTCGGCTGCCGGGGGCCAACATTTCGGGTTAGAAGGGTTTTTCCTAGTAAGGGCCCCCGATGGGGGGGCCCCCATGAAAGAAATGGGGAAATGAATTGCAAGGGGAATAGTTGGCGAACCCCAGGAAAGCCTTGTATCGCCCGAAGGGCCCAAAAAGGGCGTGGCCACGGGTGGATTTTCAGGAATTTTTTGCTGGGGGCCTCTCCCAGACCCCGAAAAAGGGGCCCATGACCCGGGAACAGAAGGCTGGCCGGGTGGAACCAACACTTTTTCCAGTTTGGGATACAGTGTTTTTTATTTTCAAACGTTAAAAGAAACCCGGTGCACCCCGTAAACCAAAGAGTCCCGAATATCTGGAGGGGAAAAAATCAGGATATTGGGGCCAGAAAATTTAATATGACGCAGGTGGGAAAGCAGGGCCCCCTGAAGACGTTTATTGACGAATTTTTGAAAAACATCTGGGGCGTTGCATTGCCCCCAAAGGGGGATCAAGGTTTTTCGAATGCCCCCACAAGTAATTTAAAGCCGTTTTTCCCCCTCGTCCCCCTTTTTAATTCCCGAGGAGGGTTTTAGGCCCCCCGTAGGTCCCCAAATTGGAAAAACCTTGGCTCCCCGGGGGTCGGCCGAAGAGTCAGAGATTAAATGGAAGGGGGGGGAGCGATTCTTTATAATTTTGTAATCAATACCAAAAACGAAGTGAAACCATCCCTTTTTTTGTACGAAGAAAAAAAAAAAAAAAAAAAAAAAAAAAAAAAAAAAAAAAAAAAAAAAAAAAAAAAAAAAAAAAAAAAAAAAAATCCGGCAAACCCGGGTGGGTGGAGGATTTGTTTAATAAAGCCTTTTCGTAAAAAATTTGCTGTATATAGGCCGACATGGTGAGTCTCCCGGGCCAAAAAAAAAGGGCAGCGGGTAGACCCCTTCCCCGTAGTGTGGTTTGGGGAAAGGGGGGTCAATTTGGGGGGATCATAAGGGCCCAAAGGGGCGGCACGTTCAGCCTGTTTCTTTTGAGAAACGTCCCCCAAAATTTCCCGGTATTTTGTGGCAGGGGCCCGGCAGAGGCCCTTTAAGGAAAAGACTTTTTGGAGAAGAGGTGGGACCGGGGGTTGGGGCCACCCAAAAAGAGATTTCCCGGCAACCCCCATCCCCAACGCCCGGGCCTCCCTGTCCCTTTCCCAATTTAAGTTTACGGGCCCTGACGTTGCCCGCCAGGATAGCCCCAAAAAGGATCGCCCAAGGGGAAACACGAGGCAGACGTTGGGAAAAACAATTTTTTTCCCTTGTGCAGGACCCCTAAAACCCGAAAGGGGGACTGGGGGGTTATGAATTTAATTGGGGTCGCTAAGAAGCTCCCCCCGACAGAGGGGAGTGGGTTCTCCAGACAGATCACTGGCAAAACGGGAAAGGGACATCAAGGGGGGCAAAAAATGAAGCTCCCGGCTTTTGCCGGGGGTCCCAAAAAACCCGTTTTCCCGGGAAAGATTAAAACAAACATCCTCCAAAAACCCCCCACCGGGGAACAACAATTTTTGGGGGAGGGAGATTTTGCCCCCTAGGGATTTTCCTCTCCTATGGCACCAAAGGGGCAGCATTTCCCCAAACGCGGGGGGGGCTGCGGAAAACTTCCCGCGGAAGGGGCCCAACTGGCGCAGTAGAGGCCCAAAAATTCCCCCACCCTACACGGGGCAACTCTTGTCCCACAAATGGGGCCCCCGGGTTTTCCCCCTGTGGGTTCCCTTGGGGGAGAAACCCGCGGGGCGGCAGCGGGGAGACCTCTGAAAACAAAGGGGGAAAACGATTGTCCCGGGAGGTAAAGCCAAATCCCCGTTCCTGACGGAAACTCCCTTTCTCTCCCTGAAACGCAGCTATGCGAGTGGGGCCCGGTTTAAGTTTTTGCCCAGGGGGAAGATGGAAGATCTTACTGCAAGTTCGTCCTTAACTCTGGCAAGACCCGAAACCCCTTTTTGAAGGTGGAACAGGGGGCGGGGGTCCCTTCCAGATAGCTCAGAACAAGGGGCGGAAAATGGAACCCCCACCCTAAACCCAAGGGGGAGTCCCCCCCGACGAAAGGGTTTAAAGGGGCCCGTCTCGGAAGGAAAACGCACGCGCTGGGGTTTTCGGAAAAAGCTGCGGAATTCAGTAAGGAAGGCCTGTAGGTCTGCTGTCACAGGGTCGAACCGGCCCCCGGGGGTTGTCGCCAAGCCAGGGCCTTTTCCGGTTAGCAGGCTCCCACAAACCCACTTTTGCCCTTTCCCGGGGGGTTAACGGGTTTGGGCCAAGCTCCACGTTCATGGAACACTGATTTAAAAAAAACCTTTGCAAAGGTTTTTTCGGGTCCCCGTCGAACTTGGGGGGTAATGGTAAAAACGAAGCTTCGGGCCCATGGTTGCCAGGGGATGGCAGGGGGAGATGGTACCCCCAAGAAAAGGGACGGTTTGCTGCTGTGGGGGGCACCAGGAGGGGGGGGGTCGCATCATGGAAAGACACGGGCCCAATTGCTATGCCTGTTGTTGCGATTGCTGTGAACGCGGGCAAAAAATTGGTTGTAAGCCCGCAAGACTTGGCAGGGGCCCCTTTGGGCCCGGGGACCCCATGGCGGGGATCTAACGGGTAACGGCCGGGGTTATGGATAAAATGGCCCCCCAAGCGGTGGCAAAAAACCGCCCCCCGGGGGGGTGCGGAGTCTAATTTAGGGCCCCGGTTTTTCACCAAAACCCCCCCCCCCCCGCCCCCCCCCCCCCCCCCCCCCCCCCCCCCCGCCTTTAAAGCGGGTTTGGATTTTGCAGCGGCGGGGAGCCTACCAGGTCGCACCCCTGACCCCGAGGGGTTTGCAGTGGGGGTCGGGGTTTGCAGGGGGGGGGTACAAAAATCGTGAGAGGGAGAACCTTAGGGTGGGCAGGCAAGAAGGTGGGGCAGGGGGCAGAGATTCGGGTCGAAAAACGTAAGCAAGGGGTTTGGGGGTGCACGGCCAAGGCAAAACCCACACAAAGGGGAACGCTTTTTTCTAAGGCACGAGGAACAAAAGACCAGCAAGGAAGTTTCTGTGGGCAAACCCCAAAGTATAGGGGCCCGGGGCCTGGCAATTGGCCAATTACCATCGTGCTGGACCAATAAAATTTTTTAAAAACGAGCCGCGCCCGGAGGGGACAGGAACGTTGGGGTTTGGGGAGTATACAGGGCGGGGTGCGGCCCCCAGCTCATCCCGCGGCCAGCGGCGCCACCCGTCCCCGGCAGGGACCCCAGAGAGGGGGCACGGGTGCGCCCACGGCCCGCGGGCCGAAGTGCGGCGCCACCCGCTACAGTGGGTATGATTACGAAGATACCAAATATGTATAGAATTTTTTTTTTTTTTGCAATAATGTAGACATATCAGAGCTTGTTTTTTTGCAGGGGAGGGTTTAAATTCCCTTAGTACCCCTTTTAAGTGGAAGTTATTGATAAACCTGTATTATTTTTTTGGAGGTCATAGGAGTTTTTAAAAAAAAAGCAATTCCATGTTTTTTTTTTACCTTTTTTTGGGGTTAAATTAAAATTTTAAAGGGTACCATTTTTTTTGGGTTGTTTTTTAACTTTTAAAAATAAAATTGCGCTTTTTTAAAACTGAAATTTTTAAAGAAAAGGCCCTTTCTTTTTTTGGGGGCTTAAAAGGGCAAAAGTTTTATCCCCAAATTCTCTAAAGCTTCCCGTTTAAATTTTGTATTATTTTCATTTTCATTGTAAAACTAACAAACTCAAAAAAGGTCTGCTTCGGCTGACGGGGACAAAAGGGGGCCAAATTTGATACCACAGTCAAAGCCCATGCATTATGTTGTTTGCCAGGGGCTTTTTTTACTGTCAAATCTTTAAACCCCCTGGGAAAAAACTTCGAAGAAAAGGGGGTGCTATTGTGTGGGATTAATTTGGGGTTTAAAAATTCGGAATAAAAATCATCTCTGATCTTTTTTCCATTTCGCAGCTGTACATTTTTTGCAAAAAAAAAAACAAAAAAAAAAAGAAAACACGGTGAAAGCACCCTAACACTTTTTTACATTAGCTTTTTTTTTCTAATACTAAAAAAACATTTGCCAAAGGGTAATAAAAAAAGAGCCCCGGAAAAATACAAATTTTAGGGCCCCCGGGGGTGATGCAAGGGTCAAACCCAAAAAAATTTCAGTTGGCCCAAAAAGCACCCACAATTGGGGTGTGGCCTATTTAAACTTCACCCAAAATGGGTAGTACTGTATGCATGGGGAGGAATTGCCTGTTTTTGGGCTGTACCACCCCGATCCCGGGATTGGTCCTGGGCAGCCTGAGGTCCCTGACAGTTCAGCCCCCACATCCTGCAATGTTGTGCACATCTGGTCTAGAGCAAAAAAGACCATGACCTGGAAAGTGTTCTGAATGCGTGTATTTATATGTAATAAATCGAAGGTATCATTTGTACCATGTTCTATGTTGTCTCGAGGAAGCAATGTCTAGCTTTTATTGCTTCCTCTACATCCCCTATAGCTGCACTTCTGTACATGTGTACTTAGTGAATGTGTGTATGAAGTGTGGGTGTCCATATGTAGTAAGTCTGCTACCACTAGGTGTTTGTAATAAGTATGTATATCCGCTAATATGTACAGTCACATGTCATGAGCTGGCTTGGTGGGTATATAAGTCTGCAATAGGATGTCTGCACCTCATTGCTGTCTATAAAAGGGAGTTGTAAAAAGGAATGAGTATTGGTGTTCAGGCCAAAGGGGGCAGGTAAGTGAAAAAGGGGGTTACCAGACGTATGTGAACTCCAAGATGGGCGCTCCAAGATGGTAGATGGTTGGTCACTGCACCTCTGCTAATGAAGTTGCATTAGCAGAAAAGGTTTCCATTTTCAGTGCAGTATCAAAGTAAGACCTCCTCTGATTGGCAAATGGTTGTTTCGAGTCACGTTTTAAACTTTACCCAATAAATGGATGTTGACATGTGGGGTGAGAAGCAACAGAGAACAAATACCCTGCAACCATTGCTGGAAAAATTGCAATTCCATTCTTCCTTTGGAGATCATTGAACCCGGCTCTTGACAGTCACCCAGTAGAGGAAAAGGTGTCTGACCTATGAGTCACCTGTACTAGTAGCTTTTCCCCATATTTTTATTTTTTTTTAATTCAGCCTTTTAATATTTAGCAAGAATATTATTGTTCTTTCTTATACTAGAAAGTGCATAGAAAAGCCGTCCAAAAATGTTTTAGAAGGCTATCAAAAAGGAGACAAAACTAAAAGCTTATATTTTTGGTGTGTGGGTGTGCTGGTGGAAGCCATAAGGCAAAGCAATTCAATTAAAAATGTCAAGAGTTCTACTGTTTAAAAATAGAGACAAAAAGTCTTTCAACAGCAGGAACCTATTGAGTGTCTTGACATATTTATCTCTGTTAGTGATTTACCTAAAACTAAGAATGGTTGTGCATTAGACTAATGGGTATTACTTTATGTGGGGCTCCTTTGTACACATCATTTAACCTTTCAACAGTACATTTTGCTTTTACTAAATAGGCAGCCTAAAAAGATAGGAAAACCTTTTTAAAATGATATTACAGCATTTTTTAAAAGAACTTTATCTTTAAACCTAAAATTATTTACAGGAGAAGCATATTTTAATGTCCACCATTATAATTTGCTACCCAGGTTGCCACTTTATAATAATCAAATAGCCACAGAGCTTAAGTTGATAGCTGATACAGCTAGAAAGATTGGGACAAGTTTTTAATGTATACTCACAGTACTTATTTGTGGTCATTTTTCACCAGAAGAAAACATTTACAGGCATACCGATGGATGTAGAATTTATCACATCCATGTTTTCATCTGTGGCTGGGGGCTATGTCACACAACGAATTTTAAAATGGAATTCAATATTAAAATCCACAGGCAAACTGAGTCCCATTCATATGAATGGGCAATCCATGCCGTAAATCACACTGTTAACTACAGCATGAATTTGCTCTGCTCCATTAAAATGGGGCTAACCCAAGTCCTAATCAGAGGTGAAAACTACATCTGCAAAGTAATTTGCTCAGATTCCTCCCTTGAATTCCACATCATATGTTTTCGTTTGGAAAAATCCAGTATGTGACCATACCCTAAAGGTGTATTCATATTGCATTTTCTATCTCCAGTTAGGGACTCCTTTTCTTTTTTGCTACATGTATCAATGTGCACAAACACATAGCAATATTTATGATGTATCCATGAAAATTGTGTCCATTGTATCCATTTAGTTACATTTGAACATGTTTTTTTCAAAAAAATTGAGCTGTGTCTACAGATCACTGAGGAGCTTTATCAGGAGCCAAAGTCAACAAATAAAACGAGAAGCATTGGTGACTTCCAGGTTATTAAATGCTCCAATATGGAACTGACACTAATGTGGTAATTATGGGATTTCAACTCCAAGACCCCTGAGAGGCAGAAAGGGACCACCAGTGCCTTTAGTTCTAGTGAATCTCAAAGTAACCAACTCTTTAGTACACTGCTTCATATGTTGTTAACAATATATATGTTTGAAGATACCGCAGTTTTGTTGTTTTGTTTACTAATGGTTATGGTGATGATATGTACAATTTAATTGAGACCCCTGCAGATCCATGACAGGAGATATAGTGTAGTAGAGTTTTGGGGAGAGGTTGTTTAAGAGAGTGGAAAGAGATAGGCGCATATGGTTTAAAGGGGTATTTCCAACACACTGAATAGCTTTAAACATTTAAAAAAAAGATAAAGCCTGACAAATTTTAACCCTTTAAACACCACACCCCCGTCCAAAAACGACTGGACGGGCAGGAAGCGTTTTACAGCGTTTAATCTTAATGTGTTATCTGTATTCTACAGGTTGATATGAATCCGAAAATACCAAATTTACAGTTTTCATTTTGGTACTGTAAAATTGTATTTCTATTTTTGAAATTTATAACCAATAGCTTTTTTGTACTAACACCTACGGACTTGAGTGAGGGCGCATTTTTTGCAGGCTGAAGTGTACATTTTATTGGTACCTGTTTGGGATACATGCAACTTTTTTGACTAAATTTATTCCAATTTACTGTGTTCAGCGCATGGGATTAATGATGTTATATTTTAATGGATCAGACTTTTTCAGATGCGGCGATACCAAATATGTGTAACTTTTATTATTATTATTTTTTTATTTGTAAAATGTCAAAAGGGGGGTGATTTGGGCTTTTAATTATTTTTTTTTTATATACTTTAAAACTTTTTTTTTTTACATTAAGTTTGAGTTCCCCTCGAGTAGTTCAGCCTTAGGGGGAGCAATTGTTTATACAGACTAATGCATTTAAATACAATGCATTAGGTTGTACAAAGATGGCGGTTTTACCACTTCCTGCCTCGGGCAGGAAGTAGTAAAACAGGAGACATGGAGGCATTGGAAGCCTTCCCAAGGCTTCCAGCTGCCATGTTAAGTGATCTGGGCCCCACGATTGTGCCATAGGGGCCTCGATGGAAGTGAGGAACGGTGCGGGACACCGTTTCTCATTGATTTAGCCATGGCCATCTTTGCCGCGGCATCTTAGGGGTTAAACAGCGTGGGATGGCCCCCATAGGCATTAGCTGCAATTAGCAGCTAACACCCACCGGCTATGTACGTGATCCCGCTACAAAGTCCCTTACCGGCATTGGGACGTACTCACACGTCCAATGTCAGTAAGGGGTTCACTGAGTTTCGTTTTTCTGTGAAAATAAGGGCAAAAAAAGTTTACTGGGAAAACTGTACAATTGAAAGAAGGCTTAAGTACCCTACTGGCCTCCTCTAGCCTGGATACAAGATCAGATATGGTTGGGCACAAAGGTTCTGTATGTCATCCTGTGACACATTTTCCCACAGATGTTGCAGCTGGACCTGTACATTTTGCACACTCATAGGTCACTGAAGCTAGCATTCCAACTGGTCTAATATATGGCCAGGTGTCAATAAATCTGGCGACTGGGCAGACCAAGGGAGTGTTGCAATCTGGCAGAGATAATCCTGGGAAACCCTTGCTATGTATGGGCTGCTGAAAAATGTCACGAAGAAGCCCAACATATGTGTCTATAAGATATCCTGTGCATATTGCTGAGTTTTTAGTGTTACTCATATTACTACTAGGGAGGCGTGTCTGTGATGACTATCCTGATTAGTGTGTCTCTATAGCAGGTAGGCTAAGAAAACTTACCACAAGGCCTCCATACTTGAATCGATCAAAGTCGGATCCCCAACAGAACCTCAATTTGTTGCTAAAGACATAATGTTTTCAGTTCATAGCAGTCCAGGTTTCTCATTTACTAGACCACTACAAATAGAGGTGACAGCCATTGGCTGTCAATGGCAGGACATGTAATGGTGCCTTGAACACTTTTCCTTTTGCTAAACATCTGGAAATGAAAATAGTCGGGGCAGAAACAGGGGTGTGCAATGAAGGGTGCTATCTGTGTCAGTGTGGTGGACAAGGAAACTGTGGATGATGCTTGTTCTTGTTAGCATATCAAAGGATTCTTTCTAGTGGTGGTTTATCTGGGTTGTTCACCCTGAGTGCGTGCTTTCACATAACCACTGCTCCAAACATCTCCTAACAGCTTAGTCAGAATGACCTAGATAGTGAGCCATTCATCAAAATGACTCTCCTGCTTCTTTTAGTGCAATGATGCATTCCCCTCAAAGTTTTCAACCAGGCAAAATGTTATTGAGTTCATAATAGTGTCTAGCAGTCAGCGGTCTCTCATTAAGAGTTTCCCTCTGAAAGCTTCTTTACAGGTGTGGGATGGAGGAACAGCCTCATTGTGTGTACAAAGTAAAATCATATGTGTAATTGGTGATTGCAAATTATCCTGTTGCGTTCTGCTGTTTGACCACAAAATGCCACTATTTTCAGAATTTAATTTATGCATAATGGAAACTGAGACGTCATGTGACAGAGAGACACAAGGGAGCAGCAGCCATCTTAGAGAGGAGGAGTTAAGGACTGAAAGCTCAGGCAGAAGACAAATGATGAGTGCGGTTCTGCTCAGCTCTCCTGACTCTCTGAGTACATGAACTGTGATCAGCTCCTGAGAAAGAGATGAGTTCGGCTTGCTGCATTAATGCTGTTGGCGTGGCAAGCAATGTGAAGGAACGAACACTCTGCAGGATCCAGGGACAGGGAGGAGCGTATACATCTTGGATATTGACTCCAACAAAAGGGATCCTCATCTCGGAGCAGTAACTGCCACCATATCAAGGTAGACCTAGGTCGAACACGTGCATGGCAACTAATCAAGAACTATTTGCAGGTCTATAGTTAGCCTAGTTAGGGCAGATTTGGTGTCAGGCCATAGGTGTCCATTCAAGAACCATTCCAAATTCGGGACATTGGAGAGGGCTTGTCATAGTAGTGTTACTATTGCAACCGGTTCACATGTATTAATCTGTATGTTTTATTTATTTATTTATTTATATATATATATATATAATATATATATATATAATATATATATATATATATATATATATATATATATCTTCTGGAAATAGCAGGTAGAGCTAGATAGGTTGTGAGCAGCTGAGCAGCTGTGCTACACCGCAAGAAGGCCTTTGAACTGCATCACACACAATTGTTCCTGTCTTGTAAGGTGTTAAAAGGTAAAGGGTGTTCGGCATTTCCAAACCACATAGTTAGGTAAATATATCATGTATCCGGAGAATACACACCCAGCGGCACGCTGTGTAGCACAGGGGTCTTAGTCAACTTTGTAAATGTGTGTTTGGGGAATTTGTTGAATATACTTTTCCAGCAAGTATAGTAAACAATACTTTTAGTTGAACTGGTGTTGGAGTCGTTTTCCTCGTTTGTGATTTTGCTGTATTCTGGGAAGCTTACCTCAGTACTCGGTTTGCACAGGGCAGTGGGGGAAGCACATTTATGGCATAATCAGACTATACCTGTAATCATTTACATATCTGTTGCAGACCTACTCACTTTAGATAAAGTGAGCAGGTCAACAACAACCATTGTGTTGACCAAAGTTTATATTCGTCATACAAATTGGAAACCCTACACAAATGACCCCATTTAAAAAAATAAAATAAAAAACTTCAAATCAATCAAAACAGCATTAAGGAAGTTTGTTGACCTTAAGTGGAATTAAAATGATTTTTTTTGCAAATTTTCAGGTTTAATCCATTTTTCCTGTAACACAGCAGGTCTCAGCAAAGAAACAAACTAATTTTTCATTACTCTGATGCTTGAGTTTTTGGAAAGACCCCATATATGGCCTTTTGTATGCTATGTGACTCAAGAATTAAAGTGTACCTAATGAATTTTGGGGTATCTCTTTTATTAGGATGTTTTTCAGGCACTATTTCAGGTTTGTGGAGCCCTGAGATGTCAACATATAAAGGCTTTCCCCCCAAAAAAGACCACACTTTTGAAACTTCACCCTTTAAAAGAATTTACCTAGTACTGTAGTGAGGTTTTTTAACCTAACAAGTGTGTCACAAACTGCATATACTTGAGTATAAGATGAGTTTTTAACACAAAAAATGTGCTGAAAAAGCCGTCCTCGGCTTATACTCAAGTCCCCATCGGCGTCCGGGCGCCACCATAGCCCAGGCGCCTGCAGGGATCACTTCAGCTGTATGCGACTCCTAGAAAACAATGGGTAGTGATTAATTGTACATACTGGATCTCTGTTACTATTGGGGTGCCTCAGGTGTCAGTATTGGGCCCTATTTTCTTTAACAGAATAGAAAACCAGTTCCTGACAATAACCGTTAAATCAGGTAATTACTCCATCACACCAACAAAAAACACTAAAAAATGGAGTGTGTATAACTGTTACATGTAATTTAAAATATAACCTTTACTTCATAATTTAAAAAAGACTCAATTTATTACTAAACAAACTCCATCCAAAAATATATGGTATACAAATTAAAGCCTTCCCATATATTATAAATTGGGTGCCACCAGGAGGGAGGAACAAATTCACCCTATTATCTCCCTGAGAATGTTTGCACCTCAACAATTAGGCAGAGCACTCGCCCCAAGAAGGGTGACCCCACAAAGATTATCCCTATAATCTCCTATCTTACCCTTATGTAGTCATTGTATAACATCCCAACATGTTTCGACCCACCATGGTCTCTTCAGGGGACCGAATAAGGTGCTATATACAAAATCAGGTGAGAAATGGGAAATAGAAGCCCGGAAGGGCTATGGTATGCCCACCCTATTTTCTTTAACCCCTTAAGGACCCTGATCGCAGCTAACACCCAGCCGCTACAGTGCGAGCGGGCAGCGCCGCCCGCCCGCGCTGTTTAACCCCTTAGACGCCACTGCATAGCTGCGGCGATCCGATGCCTGGACATGGCAATGGGGAGCTTTGTGAAGGCTCCCATTGATGCCATGTCCTCATTTGCCCCACTTCTGGCCACAGGCAGGAAGTGAGGAAACCGCCATCTTTGTACAGTCTAATGCATTGTCTATGCAATGTATTAGACTGTATTAACGATCGCGCCCCCTAGTGATCAAGCACCATAGGAGGACTCAATGTTAAAGTAAAAAAAATATATAAATAAAGTTTTAAAGTACAAAAAACAAAAAGTATTAAAAGTTCAAATCACCCACCTTTCCCCATTTTACAAATAAAAACAATAAAATACTAAAAAAGTTACACATATTTGGTATCGCCGCGTCTGAAAAAGTCCGATCTATAAAAATATAAGATCATTTATCCCATAGACTGAACACCGTAGAAGGAAAAAAAATCCAAACGCCAAAATTGCATTTTTTGGTCATTTTATGTCACTTAAAAATTGGAATAAAAATGATCAAAAAAGTTGCATGCATTCCAAACTGCTAGCAATAAAAAGTACACTTCAGCCCGCAAAAAATGCACCCTCACTGATGTCCATTGGTGCTAGTACAAATAAGTTATTGGTCGCACAAAATGGCGCCATGGCGCAAATTTCCAAAATAAAAGATGTTTGGTATTTTTTTATGGTACCAAAACATAACGGAAAGCCTACATGTTTGGTATTGCCAGATGCGCATCAACCTGTATAATACAGATAACACATTATATTTACCGAATATTGAACACCATAAAAGAAAATAATCGGCAAACATGGCTAAAATACGTTTTTTTTTTTTCCCACTTGGAACTTTTTTGCGGTTTCCCAGTATATTCTATAGTAAAGTGAATAACACTTTTAGAAAGTATATCTTGTTTCGCAAAATAAAAGCCCTCATATGTCTATGTAGGTGAAAAAATAAAAAAGTTGCGGCTCTGGGAAGGCGATGAATGAAAAACGAACGTGTCAACAAAAAAAGACGCCGGGTCCTTAAGGGGTTAATATATTGATTTATGACCTTACACATGGATTGGACAGTAGAATATCAATCTTTGCCGATGATACTAAGCTCTGTAAAGTGATCAACACAGTAGAGGACAATGTTCTGTTACAAAAGGATCTGGATAAGTTGGAGGCCTGGGCAGAGTGTGGCAGATGATGTTTAACATGGATGAATGCAAGGTTATGCACATGGGAAGGAAAAAATCCATTCCATGAGTACTTGTTAAACGGAACAAGCGCTGGGTAAAAGTGGCATGGAGAAGGATTTGGGAATCCTAGTGGACAGTAAACTTAATTGTAGCAGCCAGTGTCAGGCAGCAGCTGCCAAGGCAAATAGGATCATGAGTTGTATTAAAAAGGGGCAGAGATGCACATGATGAGAACATCATTCTCCCATTATACAAGTCACCGGTCACATGGAATATTGTGTACAGTTTTGGGCACCAGTGCACAGCAAAGACATTGTAGAGCTGGAACAGGTTCAAAGTCGGGCAACAAAAATAATAAAAGGACTGAGTGGACTACAGTACACAGAAAGATTAGTAAGATTAGGGTTATTTAGTGTGGAGAAAAGACGACTTCGGGAGGACAAAATAAATAAGTATAAATATATCAAAGGTCAATATAGAGATCTCTCACAAGATCTATTTATACCCAGGATTGTATCTAGAACAAGGGGGCATCCTCTACGTCTTGAGGAAAGAACGTTTCTACATAAACTTAGAAAGGGATTCTTTACTGTTAGAGCAGTGCGACTGTGGAACTCTCGGCCAGAGGAACTTGTCATGGTGAATTCACTAACAGAGTTAAAAAAGGGTTTGGATGCATTTCTGGAGCGTAATAATATAACAAGTTATAGTGACTAGGATTCTGGAGAGGGTTGTTTATTCAGGGATTTATTCTTATTGCCAGATTGGAGTCAGGACGGATTTTCTACCCCTAAAATGAGGACAATTGGCTTCTACATCATGGGGGTTTTTGCCTTCTTCTAGATCAACACTATAGCACAATAGGCTGAACTGGATGGACGTCTGTCTTTTTTTCTGCCTTATAAACTATGTGACTATGAGGTTCACTATAACTAACAAGTCACAGTGGAGGGAAAATGGCAAATTGGTTGTACTTACTTTGTTGCCTGCCAGCAGTTTAGACATTGATGGTTGTGTATTGCGTTTTATACCAGCTGTACACTAACTTCTTTACATTGTATCAAAGTGTCATATCTTCAGTGTTATCATATTAAAGGTAAAATACAATATTTACAAAAATGTGAGGGGTGTACTCACTTTTGTGAGCTACTTTAGCTAGATATATATGTCCCCTCTAGGTATGTATATAGCCCCCTGTAGGTAGATAGGTTCACAGACCCCTGTAGATAATTATTTATATATGCCCTCTGTAGGTAGATAGGTAGGTATATAGCCTTCTGTAGGTATACATACCCCTGTAGGTTTATATACAGCCTCGTGTAGGTATATTGTCCTCTGTAGAAAAGTAGGTATACAGCCACCTGTAGGAATATAGCCCCCTGTAGACAAATAGGTATATACACTCACCGGCCACTTTATTAGGTACACCTGTCCAACTGCTCGTTAACACTTAATTTCTAATCAGCCAATCACATGGCGGCAACTCAGTGCAATTAGGCATGTAGACATGGTCAAGACAATCTCCTGCAGTTCAAACCGAGCATCAGTATGGGGAAAGAAAGGTGATTTAGTGCCTTTTAACGTGGCCCTGGTTGTTGGTGCCAGAAGGGCTGGTCTGAGTATTTCAGAAACTGCTGATCTCCTGGGATTTTTCACGCACAACCATCTCTAGGGTTTTTCAAGAAATGGTCCGAAAAAGAAAAAACATCCAATTGAGCGGCAGTCCTGTGGCGGAAATGCCTTGTTGATGCCAAGGTCAAATGAGAATGGACAGACTGGTTCGAGCTGATAGAAAGGCAACAGTGACTCAAATAGCCACCCGTTACAACCAAGGTAGGCAGAAGAGCATCTCTTTAACGCACAGTAAAGGCGAACTTTGAGGCAGATGGGCTACAGCAGCAGAAAACCACACCGGTGCCACTCCTTTCAGCTTTAAAAACAGGAAACTGAGGCTCCAAATTGCCAAGCTCATCGAAATTGGACAGTAGAAGATTGGAAAAACGTTGCCTGGTCTGATGAGTCTCGATTCTGCTGCACATTCGGATGGTAGGTCAGAATTTTGCGTCAACAACATGAAACATGGATCCATCCTGCCTTGTTATCAACGGTCAGGCTGGTGGTGGTGGTGTCATGGTGTGGGGAATATTTCTTGGCACTCTTTGGCCCCTTGGTACCAATTGAGCATCGTGCAACACCATGTGGAATCTATGCCACGAAGAATTGAGGCAGTTCTGAAGGCAAAAGGGGGGTCCAACCCGTTACTAGCATGGTGTACCTAATAAAGTGGCCGGTGAGTGTATGTCCACTGTAGGTATATATAACCCCTTTAGATATACAGCCCCCTGTAGGTATATATGCCCTCTTTAGGTATACAGCCCCCTCCAGGTATACAGCCCTCTGTAGGAATATATGCCCCCTGCAGGTATAGAGCCTCCTGTAGGTAATATGCCCCATGTAGGTATATACAGCCCCCTGTAGGTATACAGCCCCTCCATGGTATAAATGCAGGAGCTTGTATCCAACGTTGCTCCAGGGGTCTCCTAGGCTTGAAGCCTACGGGCTTTTGGCCTATTAGATACAGCTGCGCAGGAGGCAGAGGCTCACAAGAGTACTCAATGTGCAGAGCAGAGAGCCAATAACTGTTTTTGCTGTTGTAAGCTGTGTACCGGGGTGGGCTCCCCAGAATACAGCGAAGTCACAAATGAGGAAAGCGACTCCAATATCAGTCCGAAAAAACTTCTACTTTACTGAATTATGCAAATGAGTATACTCAGAAACCTCAGAATTACATAGACACAAGTGTTAGCCAAGGCCCCTGTGCTACACAGCGTGCCGCTGGACACACAATCCTTTACCTACCAGCGGACTCAGAAAGGACAGCCGCTATTTAACTATTAATCCCCCAAGGAACAGGAACAATTGTGTGGAGCTGCGTTTCGAGAGTGTGTTTGCAGTATAGCACAATAGCTTACAAACTTATCATTTATACCCACTATTCCAAGAACACAGATAACAATAGAAGTCTATCAACTAAGCGTGGTGCAAAGCTGACAGCACCGATGTAAGGCTCACTTCAATGTCTCACACTCGTACTGTTCCCAGATAATTGTTGGACATGACACAGACTGAGACCCTAACTAATTTTACTACAGGCCTGGTAACAGTTCCAAATAAACTGGAGTGCACACTTACCGACCTGGGTCTACTTTGGATTAGCAATCGGTCACAGTTCCTGGAAGAGGGGCCTCTTTGTCACAGTTCGGTACCAAAGATGTCTCTGCACTTCCTTCTCTAACCACAATGACCCAGCAAACGAATCTCTCCTCTCTCAGCAGGATTCGATCACCAACAAGTACAGCTGAACTCCATTGCAACAAGAGGAAGAGTGGTCTAGGAGGAATGACTCTCCAGGTGGATTTTCTGTCTGCAGTCTCCCAGGTCCATCTCTTGCTCTCTAAGATGGCTTTTGCTCCCCCCGGGCTCTTCCTTCCAGTCACATGCCCCATCATGTGTCTTTCCATAAATTCTACACAGGTTAAACTTTCAAAACAGTGGAATCTTGTGGATTAACAGCAGAATGCAGTATGTCAGTTTGTAATAATTAATTATACATAATATTATAGTTCTCTGGGCAGAGACAATGAGTCCGTTTCACCACCCCACACTGTTTTCACTGAGTCCAGCTTTACCACTTTGCCCTGAATTTTGGGATGCTGACATAACATTTGAGCAAGCTGCCCTGCTGTATAATTCTATAAGTTTTCTGATCTTATAGTATCTAAGGCACTTCCACCGTGCTGGAGAGGGTTACTGGTTTTGCCTAGGTTATGGATATTTTATCCATTTTTGGAGGTTCCACCACAGGTACAGATGTAGCAAAGTTTGACAATTAATACATTTTGATACTTTGGCACAGAAAGTTATCTCAACTTTTTCAATGCTTTTCTAGGGCTCTTTGTTGTGTCTTAGGATCAGATAAAATGTTTAAAAAAATATGGTGGACACAGGTGCACAAGTAGGAAAACCGTAGGGAAGGCGTAACTGACTTCTTGCACATTGCATTATGATTTTTGTCATATTATCTGACTATCATTACTTACATTTATCTATGTAGGTGATTTTCAGTACTTGTAAAGAGGTGTAAATGTATATTTATGTTCAGAGGTGTAAACACATGTATAGGTAAAAAGGAATGTATATTTAGCAGTACTGTTCAGATGGCTGTGTCATTGTAGTGTTAGGAAGGGGTTAACTGAGTTCAGAGTGGGGAGACAGTGCTGCTGGACAAGCAGTCAGTCAGAAAGTTGACAGAGGAGGAGCCATAGTTACACAGTTAAATAGTAGAACCTGTCAGCTCTGCACTCAGTTCTGTGTTTTGTTCTGAGTTGTGTATATAGTTAGGAGTTGGATGCAACAAAGATAAAAGGGGAACTCTAACTATCAGTCGGAGATAGGTAGAGCAGTCCTGGGAAAAGGACATCAACCCCACTCACAGAAATACCACGGAGCAGTAAAAGGAGTAACAGCAAAGAAACATCAGAATGCGGAGGGCACTGATAGAAGGAGAAAGACAACAGTGAAACACAGAAAGAGAAAGGCAGAATGGGCCAGACAACAGATTAACAGGTGGGCAGTTTGGGAGACTGCTGAAGGAGAAAGGGAACCTTAGAGAGGACGAAGAGTGTTGCTAGGCGCCAGCATCCTGCTTGGCTGGGCTGGGACGGGGTCAGCACCAGGTGCCAGCACCTTTACACAGCTGGACTGGGTCAGACAAGAGAGGTTCTTTGGAATAGTCACTCATGAAGGTGTTGTGTCTGGAGTCTACAGTAATGATGTGATGTGCCGTGCCCAGAAAAGTTGCTGAATTGACTGAAAACAAGTTTAACGTCTATAAGTGAAAGCAGCCTGTATTTTTTTTGTAACTGCCATTGCACCACACGACCACTACCACTATCACTACTGCTCTACCCATCATCCGCACTACACCCACAATCTGCCCATATCGTCACATACTTATGTTTAAAAAAGACAAACATTTTATTAAAGTGATACCTTAGTTGACTGATACCAAAAAAATTAAATGCTAGTATGCAGATTATGAAGCAGAATCTGCAGGCAATAGCTTTCAACATATAGTTTGTGTGAAGCCATACGCTTATTAGTGCCTTTCATATAAAGTCTCATACTTTGATTTTGATTATTTTCTTACTTGTTACTACTTGACTATTATTCTGGGTGTATGTGTAATTACACACACTGATAGTTTACTTATTTGATATCATTGTCTGTTTCCTACATACTTGATCCCCTGAAAATAATTAGCAGGATGTGAAACATGTTTATGTTTTCCATGTAAATATAATGTGGCATTAATAGGGGCCAGTTTAGATCGAGGGCAAAGTTCCAGATGGGGTCGCCCCTTTCAGGGTGGGTGCTCTGTATATCTACCCTTACGATCATAATAATCCTTATAGGGTTTTATAGGGGAAGTATAAAAACTACTCCTTCCTAATGTATAGAGATCCTTGCCTAAAGCATTACTGGAAAGATTTATTTATACATCATATATCACTGTAAATATAATAATACCATTATACTTATGATACTAATTGTGTACCTTTTTGGTGATGCTTCCTAGTATTTAGTGTCTTTTTTCGGTTTTTGTTTTCGTTTAATGCTTCTGTTTTTTGATTGTCCATATTATTTTGGGTTATTCAATTGGGCAATTACCACAACACATTGGGTGCATTAACAATGCTGGAATTTTTGAATATAAAGGCGTCATTACTTTACCTATTTAGATATTAAAAATTATGGTTTATAAATTACCCTCCACTTTTATGAATTATCTAGCTTGGTGTTTGGAGTGATTCACCTCTCTGTGACTACTATTTCTGTATTGTTTTTAAAAAGACATAAAAAGGGCGACATATATGAAACTTGATGCCAACACACCAGTTCTAAATTGATGTAGAGGAATATAGAAGGCGACAGTATGTATGAACCTGTTGTATGTGGGTTCATATATCTGGTGTCTGGTAGGCCTTGCATAGCATAGCCTAGGTTGCATAGCATAGCATATCTTTGGTACATTCAAAAGTGCCATGCCTCTTGCAAGTTTTGGTGTACGACTGTTCATAAATCTATAGAATAGGGCTACAACAGTTATTTGGCACATGATATTCCCAAACAAATGACTCAGCCTCATTCATACATGTCGCCCAAGCATTTTATAAAAGTGAAACCTTAGTTGACTGAACCCAAAAAGCAAAAAGCTAGTGTTCAGACTGTGAAACAGACTCTGCAGGAAATAGCTTTCAACATGTAGTTTACCATATGTTTTGTTGGAAATGAAGCACCTAAATATCTTTTTCACAGTTATCATAAACGAATTTGAGATGATTGTAAAATAAAGATCCTGGCCAAAAAAGTTAATGTGTTGATCACATGCCAATGTCATTTTCAATCCAAACTACAATGCTTTTACTAAAGGACAAAAACAATGTATTTTTGTTTCAAAGTTTCTCATGTATTACAGTGTTGATCATGTCCACTCTGTCTGCAGTACTTTTACAGTGATATAATCATTTAGAGCTCATGAGTAATGCATAGAGCTTTGGCTCTGTAGACTGACACTTTCTAGGCTCGTACTTATAAAAATATGATTTATCTCTCTGACTATACAGCAATAATAACTACTCCTGTGACTTGATCTCCTCTGGGGGAACACAGAATTAAATTTAATTATTTCTGAAACAAGTCGATTTTTACATAAATTTAAAAACCATAAGAAAAGTGCAGCACTAAAATGTCATAGTGTTACTGTAACATAACCAATAATAGAAAGTAACATGGGATTTTAGAAAAGTCATAATGATAAATAACTCAGTTACATAATTAATAGTTGGCGTTTCATGAACTTTCTGGCTCAGATCTACAGCATTCGTCATGTTTTCTTGATAAAGACTGGTCAATTACTCAACCAGTCATTTTTTTGGGGGAATATGTAAAGTCCTGTGATTATTCATTAAATTCTGCAGAGTGGGCAAAATTCACTGCATGAAAGCCTACCTTTACTTTGAAGTCCTTTTCCTAGTAAGGGTGTTGGATAAACTGTAAGCGAAAAGAGTTCGTATTATTGCAACCTGAAAACCAATTCACAGGTAGAAAAACAAAAATGTTGCATATGTGGTATTTTTAAAAAGATTATTGGTTAACTTTTGGATTCTGTAAGGTTGATTAAACTGATTAAACAGAGTGGACAGTGTGGTCTCACTGAACCTGATGAGTATTATGCTAGAATTTAAAACCTATATTTTAACCCCTTAGCACACTTTGATGTACTTGGATCCTCATGGTGCAGTGTACCTAAACTTTACTGGTACGTCATGACAATCGCTATGAGATCCTGGTGGTGATGAACCATCTGGGCTCTTGCAGTTGCCATGGGGAGCAGAGATAACTCTGTTCTCAACGGTTTAACCTCTTAGCTGCCGCAATCAATAGCGACCATCGGAACCTTTGTGACATAATCATGGCATCCATTGCAAACAGGGGTCAACCAATGACCTCCATGTTGTCTGTGATGTAGTAGAGTCAAACTCTGCCAAAAAAGTTAAGAATGAGCGTATTCCCATGGTCCGCCGTAGCGACCAGAACAGGCCTTCATCAGGTACCTGTAGGGGAAATGTGTACTATAATGAATAAAAAAACATATGTAAGACAAAAATGCAGGACAGGAGCTGATATATAAGAGAAGAGAAAAAAGAGAAGGGGCTTGGCAGGGGAAGAAAAGAAATGGAAATATAAGATCAAGAGGACAACATCAGAACTGAAAAGTGTAAGGGATATAAATGGGGATGACAGAATATACAATAGTTGAGAGGGGGATGAAAGTAGCAAAGGGTAGTGTAGAAAGTGTGGAAGACTGTATACATAGTATGATTCACAGTCCTGTCGGGGATATACAGTATGGGTGAGAAATGATATGGTATATGGTATAAGAAAAAGAGTACCCGTAAGAACCTAGAGTGAGGAGTTGCGCAGAGATTTAAATATAAGTGTCACGGTTCATGCCGCGGTCCCTGCCTTGGACCGTCGGCCTGTCCGTGCCTGCCATGTCTCTGCTGGGGGTCCCTGTGCAGGGTCCCAGCAGCCTGTGTTCTGCTATTACTTGCCTGTCCTGTCCAGTCTTGTTGCTTTCCTGGGTCCTGTCTGTGCACTGTGCCTCCTAAGGCGTGCGCGCGGCAGCTTCCTGCCTATTTATAGTTTCCTGTTTTGTGCACCTTCCTCTTCACCCCTGACCTCTGGCTATAAGAGGAAGTTCTTGTCTCTACTCTGGGTCAGTTCATTGCAGTCTGTTGCACTCTGTTGCTGGTCCAGCTGCTTCCATCTTGAGCTCCTCCCATCTCAGGTCTGCTG